>OZ014472.1:49602949-49829441 GCA_963965965.1 Trididemnum nubilum
CCATTGGCTTTCAAACGTAAAAAATCTCGTTCTTTCAAATGACTCTGAACACGTGCAAAATGTCATCTAATGGCATCAAAACAGCTTTTTTTTTCAAAAAAATTACAAAAAATTGCCAAGCGGTTGGGGGGCTTTGCCCCTAGAGCCCCTCTGTGATGTGTTTGAGTTACACTAGTTTACTCCACACGTCTCCCAATTTAGACATTTGCACTTTTTGTGTATTAGTTTAAGCCTTCTTCCTTCAGCAAAATCCTGCTTAAGTGCCAAACACAGGCCACGGCTTTTGATCTTCCATTCTATAATATTTTTGCCCCATAAAAAGTTCTTTTTAAAAATTTTGTTGACGTTATTGCATATGATATGTGGTTTACCCCCCCCCCAATCAAAAATCTTGGCTACGCCTATGACTGTGGCTCCAGCACGTGCTGGCAAGTGGCACTGCCAAGTAAGCCTAGTAGTGTCATCTGTACTTTATGAAACCTTGTACTAAGCCAGTTGCAGCTGTTACAAACTGGGATGTGGAAGCGGAAGCTGGCAGCAGTTAAACTTTTGCGGAAGCACTTTGATGAAGGATACTGGAAGCGGAAGCGAACTGGGAAGCGACTAAGTCTATCCGGAAGCGGAAGAAAAAATTCCAAAGTTAAGAAAGCGGAAGTGAACTCGGAAGCATAAAAGTTCAAGAGGAGCTGGAAGCGGAAGCATGAAAAATTTGAGTACTTCCACATCCCTGTACTGTACTAGGCTATTAACGGGAGTGAGTTTGCATTATAAACTTTTCATAGAATTTTATGGGCAGCTTTTTTGTTTATCAGTTACCGGCCAGTTGCTCAAGCGGTAACGTGTTCCTCTCTGGAGGGAGAAGTTTGAGTTTCAAATCTTGGGCCGGTGAAATTGGACACAGTGTTGCCAACGGTTTGCTACTACTGCGACATTTCTTCGAAGACAGCTGTTTTGCCCGTGCACAATGACGCGGAAACGGGCCCCGCAAACTCGTTACACGCTTCAGAGTAATACAGCGAACGTAATGAAAGATTTGATTTTGATTTGATATTCATATGGCTTCAAAAACTTCCAAAATGTGATTAAAATAGGTTTAAAATTGCTACGGTATTTTTGCCACAAAATCACAAAAATCGTCCAGCGGTTGGAGGCTCTACCCCCTAGGCTCTCTCTGTGACACGCTTGAGTTGCATCAGTTTGTTCAGAACAGGGCCTAAATTAGACAATTTTCGAGTAAAAAAATTTTCTTTTGGTTTAAGCCCCTTCTCTCTCAGCAAAATTCTGGATGCACTTCTGGTCGCATTTACTGCTGCAGACAGATTTTTCAAGCGACTATATGGGCCAGATACAAAATGAGTTAAAAAACGCTGCCGGCCTTACACGTCTTTTGTTTCAGACATGAACGCAAAATCGATAAAATAGCGCATAATTTATAGCCGCAAAATATCAGTTTTTATGTGCAAAAATTCAGTTTATTTTAGTGCCCCCCCCCCCCACTCTCGGCTTGTGTCCCCTCACTCCGGTAGCTCTGGCGACGGCACTGATTCTACTACAGTAACTATAGCAATGTGTGGGATCGTTTTTCTGTTTTTTTGCTATCAGTATAGTTGATGGCGATTTGCTGTCAGTACTGGTAGCAATGCTCTGATGAAGCTAGTTGATCCTGTTTCACAACTCAGCTTTATTGCCTCAATTTTTTTAATAACTGAGCCAAAATACCTTTGTTTAAATTTTCAGCACAGGCACCTCCAGCAAGACATTATTATTTGTTGTTGTTTTTTTCCTTTCGTTTTGGTAACAATTACAGGAATCTATGTTATCTCAATATTGTTAAATTGAATTGAATTTTGTTGTGTTAGTTTAATAATTTTGTTAAAAAACGTTTTGTGCTCAGTTTGTTAAAAAAAACGTTTTTGTGCTCAGCGTAGGCGCAGCCAGGGGGGTCCCAGGGGGCCCGGGTCCCCCCAATTAAAATACCACCAATGATAAAAAAATTATGACAACATAACCTAGCGGTGTTTATTTTTTTTTTTTTTCCAGTAATTACGCACAAAACGGTAATTAACAATAACATCAATGACAACGAGGAAGCTCTGGGGCCTCTAGGTAACAACCATGGGGCCCTTAACTAACAACTAGGGGGCCCTTATCCGACAACTAGAGGGCCCCGGGTCCCCTAACTGACAACCAGGGGACCCCGGGGCCCCTAACTGACGACCAGGGGTCCATAACTAACAACCAGGGGACCCGGGGCCCCTAACCAAAAACCAGGGGCACGAGGGACTTTAGCTGATAACCAGGGGGCACATGGGACCCTAATTAACGACTAGAGGGCTCGGAAACTCTAACCGACAACCAGGGGGCCCCTAACTGATAACCAGGGAGCCCCGGGGTCCCAAACTGACGACCAGGGGGCCCCTAACTGATAACCAGGGAGCCCCGGGGCCTCTAACTGACGACCAGGGGGCCCCAGGGCTCCTAATTAACATCTAGGAGGCCTCTAACCGACAACCAGGGGGCCCCGAAACCAGTAACTGACTACCAGGGAGCCCCATGGCCCCTAACTAACGACCAAGGGTCCCGGGCTAGGGGCCCCTTCATTCAAATTTTTAACAATTTATATGCAAAACCTGCGAAAAATCTAAGAGTTTTGTGCTAAAAGTTGCAAACCCAGGCCCTCGTTTAACGTTACTATGAACCCAGGCCCTCGTTATGCTATAAAACAGGCGGTAATGCACCCTCCCCCCAATTGAAATACTACCAATGATAAATACAATGAGAGCATAGCCAGTATGTTGTCCTTGTCCGGAATTGCAGTTTCTTTAATTTAGGATTTACGAGTACAAAAGTAAGTAATAATAACGACGACCACGTTTCCACGTCATAGTAATGCCATGCAATACTTGGACGTTTCAAAAAACTGTCAAGTGACTTGACTCGAGTCCTCCACGTTTTGGAAACAAAGTTATTTTAATTTTGCTTAAAATGTTTTTTTTTATGAAAGAACTTAAGGGCACGATATTATCTCAAAATTATAAGCGTAGCCAGGGATGTGGTCCAGGGGGCCAGGGCCCCCTCAATCTAAATGCCACCAAATCAAAAAAAATTGTCAAGAAAGCCTTATTTCGTCATTTTCAGCTTCTTCTAACATCTTTGCGTACAACAGTAATTAATAAATAATACTGACGACCAGAAGGCGCGGCGCACCCCCTTAATTGAATTTTTTCCAACCAATTTAAGCGCATAACCAGGGTAGAATTAAGTGTTTTTGTCCTAAAAGCAGGGCCTCAGAGAGAAAATTTTCCAGGGGGTACGAAGGTTGATACCGGGTCCCCCAAATCTTATTGGGCCACCCCAACCTTATCGGGGGGCCCACGCCATTAAATCATTTTTTGCTCGATGGGTGTAGACCTTCATTTAAAAGTGAGGGATTAACAATATTTGCATACAGTTAAGGACCTATAAAAAATACAACTAGACATAAAATTGGTTTAAATCCAGCTAGGGGGTTTGGGGGAGCGCTGTGAGCTCCCCCAGTGGGGTCCCCCAGCATTTGATCAACATCTCAGCACCAAACTTTCTTAAATTGACAAGCAGAAAACGTGATATACATGAAAGAAAGTATGTGAAGTGGGGGATGATGACATTGACACAAAATTATACAATATAATGACTTTCAAACTGCAAATCCAAATATTTTACTGATAAAAGTTTTAAGAAGTCATCTGCAATCATAGACTTGACAAACCCAAATACCTATTAAACTCATACAGATAGAGTGAGTTACTTAATGATAGTAGTATAGTACGGTTGAAAACAAATGCTTTTGGATCTCTGGAAATGTGGGCCCTCATACATTGTTATACTGTGGAATTAGGGCTCTCAAGTCAGAGAAATGTAACAAAACGTTAATTTCAGTGCAAGTGTATGGCTTTTGATACATTTTCCTCTTTTTTTAATCAAATCGACCACTATTGGATGCCCTAAAAGCTGTGTAGCAAAAATAGCGACCAATTACCAGTACCGAATAGGCTGACTGATATTTTTGCTGTAGACAAGTTTGATTAGGGTGTTATGGTGCGATACCAAAATTTAACGCGAAAACCTGAACTCTTCCGGGCCTCTTGAGCTCGGGCCCGGGTACGATGTACCCCTTGAACCCCGCTCTCGCAGGCCCTGCCTAAAAGTTGCTACCTCAGGCCCTCATTTTAACTTTTTATTAACGTAATGCAATAACCAGCGCCGTATTTGCCATATGGCTAAGTGCCAGGGCCCAGCCTTCAGATAGTAGGATTTTTTTTGGTGTTCTCTTATATTTGGCAGGAAGATGTTGCGAAAATTCCCTAAGCCGCAATGTAAATCCGGCCCGGGAATAACATGTTTAGTAAGCGTAACTATCTATTGTACCAATTTTCAATAACGATTCACCTCGCCAGTTTTTACGCACAAAATACTTTTAAAAATAGCTAGGAAAAATGCTCATTGAACAAATTATTGAAATTGAATTGAGAGGTCCTGGGCCCCTGGCCGTACAAGTACTCCTGTAACTGGTTAACTTCATGACAAAACAAAAATCTTGAAGGAAAATCTTCGAGTGCATTATTATTTACTGCCAAAATATTGCAGAAGGCAATGTGCCTTACTTTCCCCTACATGGACCAAATCACCCACAATTAAAATTTTACACTATGATGCAAGATTTTAAACGTGCTTTGGAATTTAATTGCAAGTAAAAGGAGGATTGAAAAATTAAAATTTTTCGATTGGCGTTCAAATGTTAAAAATCTAGCTCTTTCAAATGGCGATGAACATGTGCGAAATGTGATCCAATGGGATTAGAATAGCTTTTTTTTCAAAAACTTACAAAAATCACCCAGCGGCTGGGGGCTTTGCCCACTCCTTTAATTTTCGCCCTCTCCCTTTACCAAAATTCTGGTTAAGTGCCAATAGGCTACGGCTTCAGATCTTCCATTCTACGATATCTTTGCCCCACAAAAACTTCCTTTTTCGAAATTTTTTGATGACGTCATTGCATGTGGTTTGGGGCCCCCCAATCAAAAATCCTGGCTACGCCTATGGTGCTCAGTAAGTCTATTCTGTGCAAACGAAGTGGACTTTTGTGTCGTTAGTAGTTCGTGTTTGCTAGAATTTGTACTGCTTATTTTGCTTTATTTCATTGCACTGCATGTGTAATAAAATAATTCATTTAGCCGAATACTTTTACTACTATTAATGGCGGTGAATCATCCAGCCAATTACGGTGGTTTACAGTAGCTAAAATTGAACTATAATTTTTGATAGTTTTTGTTTTGATTTTGGGGCTGCGGTTGCCAAGATATTCAACAAATACAAAAAGATGTCCCCCCGAAAAAAGTTTTTGGAAACTCTGAGTTTTGTTCTTCCCGCCCAAACCACAGTTCTCCAAACTATTAGGCCTACTGTGGTTTTGGCGGGAAGAACAATACTCAGAGCTTCCAAAAACTTTTTTCGGGGGGACATCTTTTTGTATTTGTTGAATATCTTGGCAACCGCTGCCCCAAAATCAAAACAAAAACTATCAAAAATTATAGTTCAATTTTAGCTACTGTAAACCACCGTAATTGGCTGGATGATTCACCGCCTTTAAGGTAGGTAAGATAAGGTAAAGGCAAATAAATTATCAGTAAAACTCCGCAATCCCATTTCACCTTTGGTAATTTCCTTTTTTTTCGTTTGTTATCTCACCATTGCCTGGCACGTAATAATGGGTCATGCATACCAGCTTAACTACAGTAATAATATTTAATTCAGTTGTGGTTTTGAACACAACAGTGATAGTCATTTTGCGACTAAGAGCATTTGCCCAGGTACAGGCAAGAAATTTAGTGAGGAGTTTAGCCGATTTGAATGAACTTAGACTCGTACAATCGTCCTTCAAGTACTTGGGTAAGTACCTTTTACGATTTTTTCTATTCCCCTCACATTTTTTGTGTTTTTTAAATTTCTCATAATGGCTTAATCCCTATACTGTTTTTTTTTTATTATGTTTTTTTAAAATGGGGGATGTTCACCGATTACTAAAATTAAGTACCGGTATATAATGTCTGATGGGGACCTGCAAGGGTTGTTACGTGTTTAAGATAGGTCCGTATTTCGGGGGTGTTACTAAATGTTAAATTTATGAGGGACAACGGGTTATTTATTCACTGTTTGCGAGTTCTGCTACTATTCACTTTTCGCGAGTTCTGCTACTAGGCTATTTATCCGGGCTAAACGACGATTGTACCGATCTAAATTGTAGGCCACATTCCAATAAAGACTTCAAGATGCTATTCTATTTTTATGTTCCCTCATTCCCACTTTTATACCGAATTAGGTGTTCCTTTGTGTTTATGCTGGCAATGGTTTACGTCTGTGACGCCCAACTGCATTTTCGCCTTGCTCGAGCCATTCACTTCACTATTAACAGTTAACAAATTTAGATAGACTTGATATTCATCAATTGGGATCATCTCTTTCTAGTATGGTATATTTACTTGGTCATTTTATTCAATTTGTTTTGTTTAGACTATATTAAACTTTAGCCCCCTGAAGAGCCCACAAGAGCGAAACAGACTGTTGCGGCATGTTAAATTGTGGTGGTCTATAACTAGTTAATTTTTCGCTCTGATTCGTCATTGAGCACTTTATCTGGTTTGCCGACCCCAATGCAAGCATTTCAGGGAGTTATATATTTTTAGGAAGATTTGTATTATAATAATAATACTAAACAGCAATTTATCAGCTCCTTGAGAAGAAATAGCAAGAAGATAACATGTGACTAAGGGTAACTTTTACTAAATCAGGTGAAAAAGCAGAAATTTAACAGATGCGGAATGTAAAATAGAACTTGTTGGAAGATCAAGAAGACAGTACAGTGTTAAAGCATACTAATCATTATCAGGCACATCGATAAAGGCTACATTAAAATAGTGTGTTTTCAGTTTAGTGTTGTGCTGTGCGCTACAGTCAATTAAGGAACCATAAGAATTTTTTGGAATCTATCCGTTAATGACTCGATAGCAAGGTATGGAATGGAAGATGATTTTTCAATATTCCATAGGCCTACTGGCAATTTTCTTCCATTTCCATTCCATACTAAAAATCTTCTATTCCAAACTAAAATTATCTTCTATATTCCATTCCACACTTTCATACCAAAAACTTTTAGACTAGAAGCAATGTAACGTATATTTTGCACCTTTGCAAGTGTTGTAAGCAACCACTCGTGAAGGTTCGCGCAACAAAACAAAGATACAACGACCGGTATCTGGTATTCACATGATTTAATGCTTAGTCGTAGCCAGAATTTAGGATTATGGGGGGGCTGGCCAAACCGCGAATCACATGCAATGACGTCATCACAAATTTTCGAAAAGAGGGACTTTTTATTGGACGAAGAATGAAAGATCAAAAGCCAGGGGTCTGGTCTGGCACGTAACCAGGATTTTGCTAAAGAGGAAGGATTAGATCCGCAAGTTAAAAAGTTTTACAATTATATCAAAATTGGGAGACGTGGTGAGCAAATTAATGCCACTTAAACGTATTAAAGACGGGGTCTGGGGGTGGAGCTCCAAGCCGCCGGTGGCTATGGGGGTCTGGGGGCGAAGTCCACAGCCGCTGGGCAATCGTTTGAAAAAAATAGCTCTTTTAATACCATTTTGTTCACTTTTCGCACGTTTTTAGAGCCATTTGAAAAAAAATTTTTTTCAAGATTTGAAAGCCAATGGAAAAAATCCCTCCCTTTACTTCAGGTCTAGTCCAAAACCGGTTTAAATCTTGTATTTTGAGGTTAAATTTGTGACTTGGCTCAGATCAGGGGAAGCAAGGTACATTGCCTTCTGTAACAGTTTTAGCATTAAATAATAATTCACTCGAAAATTTGCCTTGGAGATGTTTGTTTTGTCACGAAAATAACCGGTTTCATATGTACGACCAGGGACCCCGGCACCCTTGATTCAAATTCAATAAATAGTTCAATAAGCATTTCCTCTCACTTGTTTTTTTTCATAAGTATTTAGTCACGTGAAAACTGGCGAGGTGGAGGTGGATTGTAATTTAGAGTTGGTAGGTGGTAGAGGTGGATTTTAAGGTTATTTAAACGTGGTACATTAGATGCAATAGATGGTTACTAATCATGTTATTGCAATACTTAGCTGGGGGCCTAAAACATATTACTGAATAAAAAAGTTAATGAGGATATGCGATTGCACCTTTTAGAACAAAGCACTGAATTTCTACCGGCTTGTACATAACATTAAGTTATTGCTAATTGGTGACCCCTACATGATGACGTTGCACGCAGCCTTCCTCTACACCCATTGAAGATGCTTTCCAGCCACAACGACCCCAGCTCACACCAATGAAGGAGGGAGGAAGCCTGTAACGTCGTCCGCTACTGTCAATCCATGAACCTTAAATAAGAAATACATGGTATCAATCCATTAATTAATCGACAGACCAATAATATCTCTTACGCTGCGCAGTCGACCCGGTTAACCGCAATCTGCACGCGTCCTTTTGACATCGAATGACGCTGCATTAGTTTTAAACAATGAAATGCTATTACTCTCCCGCATATCAAGAGACAAATCATTGAAATAGTTACTGAAGCTTGTAAAAAAATTGATTCAGATTTGTTGTACAGTAGTTTGTTTAATTGACTAGTTTTTTCCAACAAAAGCACATCGCAGTTACCCCGAAAATAAGCAGCAAATGGCTTACGCAGGGTTATGACATAGGTTACGTATTTTATGTACAGTTATATACTTTTAGGCCTGCCAGTTTTATATTTCCAGGAAAGGAAGACATTTGCAGCCTATATCAGTTAAGAGCTTTTGGGGAAGGGGAAGGTCATCACGAGCTTCAACTTTTTTATGAGATGTTAGCTGAGTTGTCGTGACTCTAGCGATTGATGTTATTAGAAAGAAAAGAGTTAACTTCACATTGTAAATAATATTGATTTTGAATGTTTGATAATGGTATCTTACAAAGCATTTGCAAGTTTGTTTGTTGTTGCTGGGTGTTTTTGCTTATTGACAATTTTGCAAAGCATGCATCGTTTGAAATTTCCAATAAACAACCACTACCCTCAACTAAAATCTCAAGATCAGCGCACACCAACAACAACAAAAATACAAGCCAACGAAGGATCGGATAAAAGCGAACAGTCAAGAAACATAACGTGCGCTCCGCAGAAACACTTCGTATTTTGCAAAACTCATAAGACTGGTAGCTCATATGTATACCAAATACTTGATCGTTTAACCTCGAATTATGAACTGGAAAGAGCTCAAGATAATCCTTCTCCCTTTGTTGGCGGTTATCCAGGCCGAATTAGACCAGAGCTAACTTTAATTCCTAGCGAAAGAGGCGATCTTAGACATCCAAAGCAAGGTGATCAGTTCGTAATAATCAATCATTTTCGATTCAGTCGCGAATCTCTCAACAACATGATGCCAAAAGATACGCGCTATTTTTCAATTGTACGAGAACCATGGAGTAACTTTCAATCTGCATTCCATTACTATCACACTTATCGTAAAATGAAACCGACCCATGGGCTACAAGCTTGCATCACATATCCATATTTTCACGTCGCTAAAGGACGCAAAATCACTTTTGAAGAGTATCTTAATGTTGTATTTGATGAACTTAATGCTTCTATACCGTGGTTTTTCAGGAGTAAAAACTTCCAGTCATTCGATCTAGGTCTTGATCCACTCCTGGATGATGACGGCGAAATTGCAAAGGCTATTCGCCAGCTTGATACTGAAATCGATTTGATGTTAATCGCTGAATATATGGACGAATCTCTCATTCTCTTGAAAGATTTACTTTGTATGTCTTGGACTGATATTGCATACACACCACGCACCGCCAAAAGAAAGAATTACACACGGATGAAACTCTCTGCAGAAAGTCCAATATTGAAACGGTTTAATGATTTCAGCAAATTGGATGTACGGCTATACGAGCACTTTAACGGAACGTTTTGGCTTAAAGTCGAAGCATACGGAAAAGAAAACATGAAACGGGATGTACAAAAGCTAAGGTCACTCCGCAAAAAAGACAAATCTCGAACAGTGATAAAGCAAGTTGATATTTCCGCTTTTAAACAGATCCCGGAGGACGAAAAGGTTGGAATTGAATTATATGAAAAAAGTCTAACACTCTTGGATCCTAAGGCTATATTTGAACGCACAATTGAAGTTCTCAAAGATAACTTTCACATCAAGACTAAAAAAGAGCGAACTCTATTGGCAAATCAGTATATGCAAAATTATGGTGGCTGCCCATTCACAGGAACATAACCCGAATTTTCGTGTGGTTATCAGTAGCGTAGCCAAGGTGGTGCGGGTGGAGGCAATTGATTTGCCTTTCGACCAAAACCAGAAAAAAATACCACTTTTTACCACTTTTGAGACAGTCTTTGCCCTGGAATGGCCCCGAAAATGATTTAAAGAGATGCAGCTCGAAATCGGTTTTATGGAAGAAATGAGAACAACTTGAGGTAGTAAAGAGGGGCCCCAAAAATTTCTATCCAATTCCCCTTATTTTCGAAAATACAATTTACTCCGTTTGACTCCGTACCAATTTGTGACATCACATCAGGCATGACTTTGCAAAAATTTTTCGCCGACTGAAGAACGCGATGTTTTATAAGGAAGAAAAAAGGATTCTACTTTAAACAGCGTTTCTAATTCAAATTAAGCTCATTAATGGCATTATACGAGTGGTATAATCTGTTGTATCAAAGTTGGACCAGCTTGGTGAATCAGTAGCGTAGCCAGGGGAGGGGGGACGGGGGGGCTCGAGCCCCCCCTTATTGGCCTGTAAAGTATGCAAAATCGCCCGTTTTTGGTGCTTTTGAGGCCGATTTTTGGTGAAAAAATGAAAACAGCCTCTTCCAAAGGAAATTGGGTACCGAAGTTGTGAAGTAGATGTCGTGATTCGGCCTGAAAAAGCGTTTGAATTTCCGATTTTGGCCGAAAAATCCGTCTCAATTTCGGTGAAGACCTTTTTTTTTTGGAGATCACCTGTTTTTGGGCTGAAAAAGCGTTTGAATTTCCGATTTCGGCCGAAAAATCCGTCTCGATTTTCGGATAAACCGTGTGATTCTGATTTAAGAACAATGAAAATTCGGGTCAAGGTCGTTTGCAGTTTTCTCACTCTTTCAAAAAAGCCCCCCCTTTTTCAAATCCTGGCTACGCGCCTATGGTGAATGGTGATGTTTTTAGCCTATAAACAGTACTTAAACTGTAAAATTTTGCATGGGGGGACGCTCTTGCAGCCTTGATCAAACGCAATCGGAATGCGAAAGCACTTCAGTGGAAATTATGTAATTCCGTCCCTAAAATCGAGTAAAGATAAAAAAAAGGTCTCTGTCGGAAAATTCAAAGTTATTTTCCCCGAAATCGAGTGAAGACCAAAAGAAAGGTCTTCAACGCAATTAGGAATATATTCTGCCAGAATTTGTGAAATTTATTTGTGCTGACAGGCCCTTTTTCGTCTGATCATTCAGCGCTCAACTCTCGATTGGGAACGCTAAAATCTTGCTGGGGGGACGCCAAATCTTGATGGGGGGACGCTAACTCTCGATGGGGGGACGCGTTCCTCCGCGTTCTTCCTACAATTCAAGTACTGCCTATAAATGATATAAACTTTGAAGTCAAAAACGATCATACTGTAGACCAGTACTGGTAATTTAGGTCTGCAGGAAGTCCAAATTTAATTGGCCTACTGTGGGCTATTGCCTACTATAACAGCTCTAAAACAACACAAACCTGGTCCACCTGTCTTGTTCTAGCCAACTTGTTTTCACTAAGCTACGGTAACTTCCATTACCGGTAGGCTATTGTAGTTTTTGGAAGCAAGCAATCTCATAAAACAACAGAACAGGCACCAGTACAAGTCTATTGCATATACTCAGCATAAGTTTATCTCAGATCTGTAATCAGAAACTAGCGCTGTAATACAGTAGGCGTAATGCTTAATTTACTATAACATCCAAAACTTGCTTACTCGCAGCAGTGAGTAGCCTAACCAAATCTGAAAACTTAGCTACTGCTATTGGTACCTGCAGACCAAGGCTACCAGTACTGATCTAGAGTATGATTGTTTATAAGTCCGTGGTTTAGCCTTTCAATTTTATACACCAAAGCTGCCTAACTTTGACACAACGGATCATATCACTCGTACTATGGCACAGATGAATTTAGTGTGATTTACAATCGCTGTCTAAAGCGGAATTCTTTTACCTTCCTCATCGAACATCGCGCTCCTTAGTCAGCAAATTTTTTTTGTGAAATTATGCCTGGTGTGAAGTCACAAATCGGTACGGAATCAAACGGATCAAATCGTATTTTTGCGAATAAAAGGAATTGTGGAAATAAGGTTTGGGGCACCTCTTGATTACTTCAAGCAGTTTTTATTTCTTCAATAAAACCGGTTTCGAGCGGTATCTCTTTAAAAAAAGGCAACAAATATTGTAAAATTTTCAATATAATAAGACCACAATTTTGTCCAAAAAGTTCATATTCCGATTTTCTTTATCAGTTTAGGTCCTACCAATAATAATACAAAAAATACCAATATAATTTGACATTTGTACTTTTTTTTTCGAATCTCCTAATTTGACAGACATGGAGTCCTTTGCCTCGAACAGCAGAGGACACTTTTTGAAATCCTTGGATTTAAAACCTACAAGTCCTTGAAAATGGCTTATCCTAGGCTCGAAGACGGCATTATTTTGTTATTGGTTAAAAGGAAAAATAACTTCGTTCAGGTTGTCAATTCCGTTTCTTATTTGAAAATTAATAAAATGTGATGATTTCCCAATAACCAAGTTCTACTAAAACTTATTTTGTATGGCATTGTGTGAAAGCTCTAATCGGAGAATGTGGGGCAAACGGCATAGTAAAATCAATTTTAATTTCTGTTAATTGTTACAGCACGATCATTTACTTAACTTTCTTCACTTTCGATTACATGAGTTCGTTATTACATTTTTGCTTTTCACGCTCGGTTTTTCTAATTCGCGTTTAGTTAAGTCCTGCCCTGCGCGTTTTTCCTAAGCTCGCACCTGGTAAAATCTGCAGAAGTGTTCGGATGACGCGCAACTTTGCTCAGTTTAATTCGTGTAGCACGTATTCTGTTGTTGATCTATCCTCGTTTAATTTCTGTCAATCATTCTTAATTTTTGGACTGTTGGAACAAGAAGCTTTTTATTTTTCTTTGATTTTAATTTAATTGGTTTCGCCAGCCGGGTTACTCTCGATAAATTTTTGCTGGCTGGTATATTGTATATTTTTAACTGTTAAATATAAGCGTTTTTGGGATTTGGTTTGCCTCTGAGCAAAAGACCGACTATACCAGACAGTGGAGTTCTAGGCGCACAACCTAGAACACAGACATATTTATCAGTTTGCAACACTAATATTTCCGGTGAAGGAGGCGCAAAGCACTAAAGCCATTCTGGGCCATCCAATAATAAGGGATTTGGGATCCGGGCAAAATATTTTTGAGTTGCTAATGCTAAAACATGACCAAGCCTATTTGAATAATTTATGGATTCAGAAGAATATATGTGTGTGGTGATAAACCGTAATATAGACATAGTATTAGCAGGGAGGCAGAAATAGACAATTATACTGAATATGTTCACATGTCTCTCAAGTCTCATATAACTAACAAAACGTATCTTGAGATCGCCAACTTGTTGTGAAAATTCGGAGCGTGAAATTTTTGTTTTAAAACAAAGAACAACTCTAACCACAGGGGGGGCAAAACCACCTCCACTGAACGATTTTTGTTGGAAATTACTGCTGGGATCCCAAATGATAGACCGCTGTGTGAGAAAAGACGATGCATGAAGAATATTATAGAAAAATCGAGTGTTAAATTAAATATAGTTCAAGGGGGTGAAGCAACCAGCCAATTCTGGTAGTTTACAATAGCTAAAATTGAAGTTCAATTTTTGAACTGTTTTTTCTCATTTTGGGGCTGCGGCTGCAAAGATATTCAACAAATACAAGGAGATATCCCCCCTAAAAAGTTTTTGGAAATCCTAAATATGTTTTCTCAGTCTGAATTTGCACGCAAAAAGAGAAACTAAATAATATTTACCGTTTTAGTAACATCAAATGACCTATCCAACTTTGGTAAATCCTCCCATTTTCTGGAAATTCAGGCTCAGGAACAAACTCAGGGTTTCCAAAAACTTTTTAGGAGGATTTTTTATGTGTTGAATATTTATGCTTTAACCACAGCCCTAAAATGAGGGAAAGTTTCAAAAATTATATTTTAATTTTAACTACTGTATTGTGGTAAACTACCGGAATTGGCTGGATCCTTCACTCCCTTCAATTGTTCGAATGCTTGGAAAAATGCGCGCTGCATGCAATCAATTTTTCACACCATTTATCATGAAGATGAGGGGAGAAAAGCTCCTGCGAATAATTTAAACAAGTTCAAAAAAATTAACAATTTACAGGGGTGGGCAAGTTACTTTGTAAAAATTACTAAGTTACAGTTACTTGGCAAAAAAAGGAACTAAACTACAGTTATAGTTACCACTTTGAAAAAGTAACCAGTTACAGTTACTTTTAATAAATTTAATTGAGATTTCGCGCCCGCGCATAGGACCTTTGTTTTTACTCGGCCATTTTAATAGACAAGCAGCGAAATTTATTGATTTGCTTATAACTAAAAAATGGTTAAACATAGAAAGTTGAATTTTGGATATAATATGACAATAATAAAAAGCATCATGTATGCCAATTTTAAGGAACCAAATTCACGTGATGGTGATTTAGGAACTCTAAATTTGAGAAAAAACTGCCATTTTTGTCTCAAAAATTTATTACTTCGCTTATAGCTTTAATTTGCTGAACGTGGATAGCTGAAATTTGAACATAACTTGGGTGCAGGTAGAGACCGTATGCACATCAAGTTTATAGGCGCCCAGTCAAGTGATCGCGATTTCAGAAACTAAAAATCAGCAAAAAATGGACAATTTTAAACCGGTATATCTCGGTAACTATTAACATCCACAAAAAAAATTGTGTTGTTTTGAACATACTACTTACGACCTTTATCATGGTCATATTCATTTATTTCGCCTTGGATAACATTTTTCTTTATTTTTTTTTCTTTTTATTTTATTTTTTTTCTTTTATCACTATCTCCTTTTAAACCACAAACCGCGCATGGATCATACTATGAGCTATTATGGATATCCAAAAGTACTGGTACCCGCCTGAAATCGAGGGTGCCACGATGGGGGGTCCCCCCCAAACGTGCCCTCCAAAATTTAAACTTTTTTAGCTTTAAAGTAAGACCAATGAAATTTTCAGGTAGGTAAATATAAGGGAAATATGAAATTTCACAAAATTTGGGGGTACCAGAATGAGAGGGTCTCTTTCAAACAAGGCCGCCAACATTTAAATTTTTTAACCTTTCAAGCTAGGCACATGTAATTTTCAGGGTAGGCAAACATAAAAAGATAAAATTTGACAAAATTTGGGAATAAAAAAATGAGGAGGTCTTCTTCAAACGGGACCGCCAAAATTCAAACTTTTAAACCCCTCAAATTAGACTGATAAAATTTTCAGAATAGGTAAATATATGTGAAAATATATCATATGCCAAAATTTGGAGGTACCATAATGGGGGTCCTCCTTAAACGAGAATGCCAAAATTTAAGCTTTTCAATTGCTTAAGCTAGACACATGAAATTTTCAGGATAGACAAATGTGTAGAAAAGATAAAATTTGACATAACTTTGGGGTACCACATTGGAGAGGTCCTCCTCAAACAGCACTGCCAAAACTAATAGTTTTTATCCACTTAAGCTAGACGCATGTAATTTTCAGGATAGGTAAATATAACAGCAAGTTATGTGACAAAATTTAGGGGTACCAAAATGGGGGTTCCTCAGATAGGTTCTCAAAATTTTTAACTTTTCAACCATTTAAGCTAGGCTTAAGAAAGATTAAGAATAGAAAGGAAAGATAAAGTTATGACTAATTTCAATTGCCACAAATTGGGTAGTCCTCCTCAAATATGTCTTTCAAAATTTTTAACCACTCAAGCTTAAAGAAAAAAGAAATTTTCAACATCAGGTAATGAGATTACATGAAAAATTTTTGGGATGCCATACTACAGAAGTCCTCCAATTATGTTGACACCTGCCTCCATTAACTACAAAAGCTAAACAAATTCAATCTATTGAATAAGTTAATATGAATCCAAGATTAAAGGTAATAAAATTTGGTGGTTCACATTGAAAAGACCATGCCAAATGGGCCTTGTAAGCTAATCGCATTCCAATTTTTCAGTGTATAACTTATGTACGCATTATGGTTTTTCAATTGTCATTCTTGTCTGAGAATTTACTAAATCGATCGTTTTATGCCGGAAGCTTTTTCTCTATGCCATTATTTTGATGCTCTCATCTGTCAACATGATTGTAAATAGACAATAATTTGTAGCTTTTATCTGAACCATGGCCATGATCTGAACAAAGACACATAACCAGTAGCGTAGCCAGGGGGGGGCGGAAGGGGGCTCGAGCCCCCCCCATTGGCTTGTGAAGTATGCAAAATCGCACGTTTTTGGTGCTTTTGAGGCCGATTTTTTGTGAAAAATTGAAAATAGCCCCCCCATAGGAAAACAGCCCCCCTCAAACGTTTGAATTTCCGATTTCGGCCGAAAAATCAGTCTCAATTTCGGTGAAGACCTTTTTTTTTTTTTTTTTGGAGACCACCTGATTTTGGGCGGAAAAAACGTTGGAAATTCCGAGGTTTCCGAGAATTTTCGTCTCAATTTTCGGACAAACCGTGTGAAACTGATTCAAGAACAATGAAAATTCGGGTCAAGGTCGTTTGCACTTTTCTCACTCTTTCAAAATAGCCCCCCCCCTTTTCCAAATCCTGGCTACGCGCCTGCACATAACCAATGGAAGTTTGAGCAGAGAAGACGTGTTAGTTAACGGCAAGAATAACTTGTTAGTGGTCGACAATATTTTGTGTTAACCGACAAGTTTGACGTCGAAACAGCGCTGTCCAGCTCTGTGCATTTCGTGTTAATTTACTGGTATCCAATAGTTTTTAGTACTTTACTAATTAATCGTGTTTTTAATTATAAAAAGTAATTATGGGAATTTAACACAAAATTTTGAAAGCCGTTAACCACAAACCTGATCAAGTTACTGGAACAATATGAAATTCAAAAGCAGAGTATTTCAGATCTGACTATCAACAATCATAAACACGCTTCACGCAATTGTAAAGTTCTTTAGTTCAGTAAAGTTAGATACTTTTGCGAAGTCCCTGGATATCGCTTGTGATGTCACATTCTAGTTCCCGGTATGAATTAAGTATCGAAAATGTTGATTTTGTACTTTCGAACCGGTATTACCATATTTCTTTCTCTATTCATTTTCTAATTTTCATGTGGTGCCTCTGCACAAGCTGCTTATGGCTATTGTTCAGGGCTGTAGGTCTCGAGACCAATTTTTGTGGTCTTGGTCTCGGCTGTTTTGCACCGGTCTTGGTCTCGAACCGTTGGGGTCTTGGTCTCGTAGCTCCAAAATTGGTCTCGAGACCGGGTAATTTCTGTAAGTAAAATAAAATAACTATTCTGTAATGTTTGTAAGAAAAAATAAAATAGCGAGATCGTGTAAATTTTGTAAGTAAAATGTAGTTTTGTAAGAAGCTAACAAAGCGGTTACATTATCGGTAGGACAAAGAGGTTTCGCACCTGGAGATCAAGATTGTCGCATTTTTACATGAGAAAAGACGTCATTCACGCATAGCAGTTTTGATGACGAGGAACGAAACTAGAGTCCAAGCAAAACTACAGAGTTCTTGCCCAATTCTAGCACTACAGATGTTTTTGCGACTTTTTTGATCCCCATAAGATAAAAGTTTTTGTGTCAAAGGATGTACACAATGCTACTATTTTGAGATTGTAGAGTGCTGCACAAAAAAGTGAGAAATTTTTTGGCAGTCGTTTAAGCAGTTGTTAAAAAAAGTTCGTCTTTTCGCTTTTGCAATTTGACGACGCTGCTAAAGAAGCAAAAAACCTCAACTCGAAGTAGACAAGGCTATGGGAATTAAACTGTTTTACAAACATAGTCGCTAAAATTGACGTCGATGCTCTCAAACTTTAAGAACAAATCAAAAAACAAATGAGGCTGAAAATCGGCAAAAAATTAAAAACAGCCAGTCACAATTCAAAATTTAATGATTCTTATCAAATAAGATTGAATACATTGTGCACATATTACTTTATTGTCGATTGCAGTCGCGTAGCCAGGATTTCGCAAAGGGGGGGGGGGGGCTTTTTTGGAAGTTTGATGCAACCGAAAACGAACTTGACCCAAATTTTCATTAGTCTTAGATTCAGGTGGTTTTTCTGTCAAAATTAGGTGATCTCCAAAAAAAAAAAGATCTTTACCGAAATTCAAAGGTTTAGTTTTTTCGGCAGATATCAGAAATTCAAGGTTTTTTTTCCGGACGAATACTGGTGATCTCCAAACAAAAAAAAAAAGGTCATCACCGAAATTCAAAGGGTTTTTCCAGCGGAAATCAGAAATTCAAGGGTTTGTTTCCGGCCGAAATCAGAAACTCAAGGGTTTTTTTCGGCCGAATGCAGGTGATCTCCAAAAAAAAAAGGTCTCCACCGAAATTCAAACGGGTTTTTTCGGCCGAAATCAGAAATTCAAGGGGTTTTTCTGGCCGAATGCAGGTGATCTCCAATAAAAAAAGGTCTTCCCCGAAATTCAAAGGGTTTTTCCTGCCGAAATCAGAAATTCAAAGGGTTTTTCTGGCCGAAATCAGGTAATCTCCAAAAAAAAGGTCTTCACCGACTTTGGGTGAGCTCCTGAACCAAAAAACTCCACTATTCTGGTCCAAACAACGGCAATTCCTTCACAACTTCGGCTCCCAAATCTCTTTGGGGGGGGGCTGTTTTCAGTTTTGGAGCAAAAATTGGCCTCAAAAGCACTAGAAACGTGCTATTTTGCATATTTTTCAGGCCAACGGGGGAGGCTCGAGCCCCCCGCCCTCCCCCCGGCTACGCTACAAGTCGATTGTCGACAACAGTTATATACTAACCTACAGTATATATTTTGTCTCTTTGTCTACAGCGAACAAACCCACTACTTTAAAATTGGCAAATTTTGTTGGTTCATGATGTCTAGGCCGAAGCTAAACGTAAAATGGCAAGTGACGCAAACAGGAGGGCAAAGTGGGCTGCAGCTCTCCTCTTTTTAGTCATATCACTTACAAAATTTGATTCATGAATGCAAGCATTTAAACGTGTCTTGGATTTGACCTGTACAGGTAAAAAAGAGGGGCTAAAGTGGTTGAGCAATTTAAAGGGGCAGCAAAGTCTAATTTTACCTCAATTTTTCATATGCAAACAAAATTTATATTTTTAAAGTTTTTTTTGAGACTAATTTTAGAATTCCTTGACTTCTATATCGAAAGATATTTGCATTTTTTTTCCCCGCTATTTATAGTATTTCCCTTCACTTTTTTAAAAAAATTTGAATTCTACCGTTGGTGTCGCTGTGCTCTGTTGCTACTATAAGGACGCAAGTCAAGCTGTTTGCAACAGGTAGGCCTAAGTCAATAATGGCGTACTGTACTGTAGTGAAAAAAGCTGACACTACTACTGGTATAAAATAATTTGAAAAATGAACACATGAAAAAACTGTTCAGCACTATCCTACGGTATTAACCTGTATCAGTATCTTCTGTGCTCACCTACGGTAACTGAAACCTACCCGTAGTAAATCTGAACTGAACTGGGTAACTGAACTACTAGAACTAAAAGCTGTTTCACTTCTGTAGTTATCAAGAGGCAAATTATTCGCACTTAGATTTCTTTAATACAATTGTAGTTGATTTAAACTTCGTGGTCTTCTTAACCTACCGGTATATTACCGATACATTGCAGATTTAAGCTACGGTATCATAGGCCTGGTACCAACACCTTAGACCTCCTTCACTATCAATAACCTACCTATAGATTTTAAAAGCTATAAAGCCTAGTCTAGTGCTTTTTCCATAGGTGGGCACAAGTCCGTTAATCCGTTATTAACGAAGCTAACTTTTTCATCAACTCGTTAATCCGTTAAAAAGTTTTTTCATGTTAACGGACTAAATTAACTTCCGTTAAAATGCCCGTTAACTTAACGACAATGGTTCATTCACTTACGTTAAGTTGCGTTAACATAAGGTTTTCATCGTTAATTTCTTGTACCACCCATTCATCGTACCGGTACAAACCAATTTGCGCTGTTAACACTTGTTGCGTAATTAGCACCAGTTTTATAGAAGAAAAAGCGAAGGAGCTGTGAGATAAACAAGCGAGCGCGGGATCAAATGAGCAAGCGCAATAAGAAATGCTGCAAATATAATTTTAATCATGCAAGTATAAAGTGGGTTAGATCTTAGATGAGTTGAACTGCAATACTGCGATAGACCCATGATGCACCCATAAATAATCTGTTATTGGTGGTAAGATGGAAGTGACTAGCATGGCAGCGTTAGCAAAAAAAGTGGACATGGATAGTTAATTAGCCTAACCTATAGCAGATATGATCTCGATTATAATCGTAGTCTACAATCACTAATTTGTAATCGATTACGCAATTTTCAAATTATCGCACTCAGAAATCAATTACAAACGATCGTAATCTACGAATTGCAAATAATCTAGCCATGGCTGGCTACTAGGATTGGCTTGGCTTCCACTACCAAGCAAAAGCGTGAATGATGATATAAGTGTATAAACTTTATCATGGGAGGGGTACCGAAGACCAACTGCAGAACAGAATGCAAGTGCAAGACATGCATGATTGCAATTTTAATAACAGCTTAATAATATTGATAATGCAAAACAGAATTGCAGGGTAGATTGCGGAAAAAATGCAGGATAGATTCCGACTTCGTAAGTGCTGTTACAAAAGTTATTTTTAAGTTTTGGCGAAGCGATGTAATCGTAATAGCGATGATTAAAGGTGAAATAATCGCAATGGAAAATCGATTGCATGGGTGCGTATTTGTTATGGTAATCGGCGGAATCGATATAATTAAACCAAAGACCATTGAAAGAACAGAATGTAGGTACCGGCACTAAAACATAGCTGTAAAAACAGAGTTTATTTTGAGCTAAGTGTTAATGTCATCCAAAAACTTGGAAGTGTTTGCATCCACGCATCGCGGATGGTTTCAAAACGTGAAACAATAGTGATAGGACTAAAACGAGAATGAATGACGAATATTCATTCGCAATGTTTTTAGTTACTTTTTTAAGAGTCAAGATTAAGCTTTGGGTTAGGTTGGATCTCGACACTGTCTAGAAATTGTTTTGCAAGCCATAGCTTAAATAGTTAATTTTAGATGCTGTTGTTGCGTGAAAGCACAGAGACTTAAAGTAATAGTGTCGTGGCACTAAGTAAGCAACCGTCTCTATCTAACAGTTTCCATGATGTTTAATCGTTTACGTACCATCTGGCCTAAAGGCTACCAGCACGGAAGCCCAGGGAAGAGCCACCAGAAGGGCGACTACTTAAAAACAAGCAATGCGAAAAAATGGCTCTTCTTGGGCTTCTGCGTTGGTAGCCTTTAGGCAGGGCCACCGAGAGGGGGGAAACGAGGTGAGACAATGACCCCGGTGTCCATGGAGTTTAGGAGGCCCATGGGCTTCAAGAGGCCCTTGGACTTCAGGGGGGCGTATGGAAATGACACTGACAAATCAGTTTGTGGAATATCGAGGACCTTTTTTGGGGGGGATCACATAAAAATCCGAAGAAAATTGTGGCATTTTCCTCTTCTTTTTTGAAGTTCACAAAGCTGGAGATGCCCAATATTTGAGTTGGCCCCGAGCCTACGTTTGGCTCTCGGCGCCCCTACAAACAATGAACGGTATATCTATTGCTTTTTGTGGCAAATAAAAAGCTGCAGCCTCATAAGTATATTGATTATCGCTGTTCGCAACCTCAAAAGATTTTCCGGTCGCTGCTTTGTTACTGCATATGAGCTTATTATTATCTTGAACGTAGATTAGACTGTAAAATGTAACATCCAAAACACAAAAGACCACCATAGCAATAAATTTTTCCTTACAATCAGCTCAACAGGTGATTACGCGTGTTCGAAAAGTCAATGAACAAAATGAAATGTAAATTATTCTCAAAATGTTAACGGATTAACGGACTTCATTAACTTCCGTTAATTTCAGCTGAAAATAACGAATTAACTTTAACGGAGGTATGAAGTTTGCTAACGGACTAGTGGTTAACGAAGCTAACGTTTTGCATTAACTTGCCCATCTATGGCTTTTTCACACTAAGTTTTCCTCTACTAATTACAGGCAACAACTAACTTTCACTGTCACTTCAGTGGTAGCCTAGGCCTATGATTCAAGTTTCTTTGTAAGTGCAACAAATCGAATACCTTTTGCTGAAAGAAACAAACTCAAATAAAAAAGTGTAATTTTACTTTGGAAAAGCAAGTTTACTTGCTAAAGGCACAGCAAAAACCCATCCTACCCCGATCGATACCCACGATCTGGCAAAGCTCGTTTGAAAACACAGCTCATTTGAAAATTTGATGGTGTAATGTTGCCACAGCCGAAATTTCGTCCAGTTAAGTCAAAATCTGTCCCGTTAAAGCTATTTAACTACAAACAATCAAAGAACGGGACAAAAACGTTGGTAATCAGTTATTTTATTCATATATAGTGTTAAAATTCAAAAATTACACTTTGCTGCCCCTTTAATTCTTTCAAACGGCTTCCGAATCTTAGCAATTAAGTTCTTAGCAATTTTTACAATTCAGAATCTTAGCTATTAAGCAGTTCTAAAAACGTGCGAAATATGATTCAAATGGTTATTTTTTACAAAAAACCATAAAAATTGTCTAGCGACTGGGGCAAACCTCCGGATGTGATACGATTAAGTTACAACAGTTTGCTGAGTGCGACGACAAGACAGTGCTGCGAACTCGAACTTGACCTCGAAAAAACTTGGTATTTTTGCCGAACTCGCTCACGAAAAAATAATTTTGCTGAACTCGAACTTGAACTCGAATAAAACTGTCCAAGTTCGTAAAACGAAGTTTAAAGATTAAAAAATCGTTTGAAATATTTTTGTTGATTAAAAGCTTTGTGAATTGAGATTGTGTTTTTACCAACAGTGCATGTTTTTCACTTTTTACGCTTAGGCGACCTAGAAAAACAGCTAGGAGTATAAAAAAAGAAACGATTAAGGTGGAAAAGTGACGCAACGTTTTATCTTGAGTTAATTAAGTGATACGAAATTAGTCTCTTATATAGCAAAAACTTTACTATTATTGTGTTAACAGTTATCTACTCCCGTGATTCTCAACCTATGGGTCGCCTAAAAATTTTTTAGGGTAGTTTTTTTTTAAACAACTACAAAGAGTAAAACTTGCAGCAAGCGATACAGTAATTGATTGATTGGTGCATCTTTATCCTCCTATCACGAGAAAGCGACGGTGCGCTATGTTTTGGACGAATCCGCACCCGTTTAGGAGTTGACCATTTTCCAAGCTTTCCTGTTGACTTTTTGACTTCTTCCCACGTAAATTTGCTGCTTGTTCGATGCCACCAAGCAGAGATAATTATCGTAAAGCGTCTTATGCAAAGACGCAACAACGTGACCAGGGTGCGGGTGGAACTCATGACCCTGCGATCAGAGTCGTCGTAAAAACGACGCCTTTACCCATTCGGCCAAATAAAATAAACGCATATAGTAGTCAACCCTAGTTGCATTTTTGTAACAAAAAACTCCAGCAGTGAAATTTTGAGTTTCTCAAGATCACAAAGGTGTAAAACGCTTAGAAGTAGTAAACGATATATTTTCAAATTTAATCTTTCATTATGCTCGCTGTAATACGCCGAAGCATGTAACAAGGTTACTGGGTCTATCTCCGCGTCATTGCGCCCTGGCAACACAGCTCTTTTCGGAGAAATATCGCAGCGATGGCAAGCCGTTGGCAACACTGTGTCCGATTTGACCTGCCTTAGATTTAAATCTCACACCTCCCGTCCAGAGACGAACGCGTTACCGCTCGACCAACTAGCACAGAATTCACGCAGTGAAGAAGCTTTGTGCTCGTGGAGACTAGAAATCAAAGGTCATGTATGTCAGGCTACGTAAGCACGTTAATTGGTAAAGATATTGAAAACTAAATAGCAAATATTCATAAACATTCCAGTGAAAACTTCTTTGTACGATTTTCAACACAGTTCTGTCATCATGAAAAGTTTTTTTTCCTACATAGCTTTTAATGTAAACTATGCATCAGAATATACATGGTCCACAAAATTTTACACCATTGATTTTTTCAATAAACTTAAGTCGCATTGAAAAAAGTCTACTGTTTGTAGAAAAAGTACAAAACTTGGATAGTATTTGCAGCTCACTGGAATAAGTCTGAGAGTTTAATTTTTGACAAAAAATGTGCAATTATAAGAGATGAATTTGAGATTGAAAAGATTCACGATATATGAAATTAGTCACGGCGGTTAGTTATTGCTGCAAAATTAATTTCGGTTACACAATTTTCGAATTGAACTTTATACAAAATTTTGTATTAAATAGGTTAGCGCAAAGCAAAAGTGTGAAGTCTTTGTGAAAATAACTTTTAAGCAAATTAGTGCGGTCTATTCGTGACAGAAAAGTACGTTGTTTATCGTATTTGATGAATTCAAAAACCTATATTTTACTTTCACCAGAATATTAAACAACATATGATAGTCTTCAAATTATCATTTATTGTTTCATTAATTTTGTAGTGGCAAATATCCATAGCGTAGAGCCATTGATATTTTTGAACTCAAAAAAATTTAAATTTTTGAACTCGAACTTGGACGTGCTAAAATAGACCGAAATTAAACTTGAACTCAAATAAAAATCGATCGAGTTTGCAACCCTGAAACAAAATAGTTTTCGGGTACAAATTATAATATTTGGTTTAAGCCTTCTCTTAGCATAATCGTAGTTACGCACTTGGAAATCCCCCCCTCCTACTTGAAACTTTGGCTGCGTTTTTGTAGCTATATCTTTAATACGGTACTTCAAATATACAAATAGCTTTTTACAATTTTTTTTGTAATTTTATTTCATTAAGTTTGCGTCAGTTTTATTGACCCGTAATTTCTGACAAAAATAAAGGTGACCAGGCTTCGAGCTTTGAATAAGAGGCATTAAGTTTAGTAGAAGGATCTCTTTTACGGTACATAAAATGACTTATTTAGAAGTTTTGATGAAGTAATCGTCGCTTTGACTAAAGCACTTTGTCATCTGAATCAATTTATATAATCATAAAACCAACTCATAAGAAAATATGAGCTTCAAAAACTTTTTTTCAAAAAATCGAAAAAACATTAATGACATCATTTTTTTGGTCTCGGTCTTGGTCTCGAACTTTGCCGGTCTCGGTCTCGAAGCCAAAATTGAGATCGAGACCGGTCTTGGTCTCGAAAAAAATTTGCGGTCTCGGTCTTGGTCTCGGACGAGTCGGTCTCGACTACAGCCCTGCTATTGTTGCTGTTGTTATAACAAAAATACACAACGTAACACATTGATGCACTTTATTTAATTGCCTTTCAAGAAAGCAAGCATCTTAAAATGTTCATCGCTGAGACCATGACGTTTGGGTTTCAAAATGTGTTTGCCCATGCTGTCTTGCAGTGGCGTAGCGTGACATTTCAGGTAAGGCATGCAATTGTGATGACGTCATCAGCTTTAATGACGTCATTAATTATCAAGCAGTAAACTAAAAAACCAACTTACACTAATAAATGTCTATTATTGAAACTAGCCCTCCTCTCCCCAGTACACATTAGTGTGTTCATTTGCTGTCCAAGTACAAGTCTTTCTTGTTTTACTACAGACTGTGACAGGTCTAGCAGTTTTATATCTGCCAATAGCCGGTACCACACTAGGCTAACAGTAAAAGTAGGCTTAATAACATTGAAGTAAGAACATTAATTGCAAAACTAAGCTCAGCCAACTTGCTGAATAGCAAATACATAGCCTACTTTCATAACCTCTTTTCCTCATGTCATTATAATATATCGTAGCCTGGCAACAGCCAGCGATGTTATACAATATTTAGCAGGCTGTTGGGCTCAAGGCTAGTCCAATGCATGTTCGGTTAGGCCTGGCCTTGTTTAGTTTATTTAACAACCAGTAAAGCACAAGCAAAGCATCTAAACAACCAGCCGGTAGCTATTCTATTGATAGTCTTAAAAACTTTTTTGCAAACCTAGTGCAAACTATACTACTAGCCTAGGCCTACTAAGTACTAACTGAACCAACTCCCGGTAACTCTCTGTTTAGATATATTTCACATCATGCTTTCACTCTTATAGCTCAACAATTAGCCTAAATAGTGCGAACAGTACCATATTAAAAACTCACTCTAACTTACATTACTTAATGCCTATATACCGGCTACCACGGCTTGGTTTCGCCGCAAAGTTATTCGCTTTTTTATATTGCTAAATTGCATAAAATAAATGGCAACACGCATGCAATATTTAAAATTGCATGCTTTGGTGCATACCTTGAGGCCTGTCTTAAGCTAATTTTCTGTTGCAAATCTTAAGTCAAAATAGAGACTATATTTTACGAAAACAAGAAACTAGACGAATAAAAGAACTTTTGCAGCAAACAATGCGCCAATCAAAGTTTTCAAACCTATTCAATTTTGTTCGAAATCGTATTGAAACATAACTATCTCTTGAACAGTTGAATGCAATTTTTAAATTGCATGGGTGTTGCCAATACTTTTTGTAATTTAGCGATATGCTAAAAACAGGCAAAAACTGAAATCAATGAATTAAGCGAGACTATTTATTGCTACTTCGACTTGAAAGTGAATACCTGTAACTGTGGCAACTTAGTTTGAGTTTGTTTTAATATTTTACATGAACGTGTTTTTTGTTTAAATTATTATATTCTTTTTGGGCTAAACGACTATGCATGCCTTGCATGCATGGAGAATACGCCCCTGCTGTCTTGGTATTTTAAACTTTCTTTTCAAAACGAAAAGCAACAAAAGGGGTAAAGCGTCTATATTAACAACAACGTTATCTGCTGAACGAACACTACACGCAATTGGTAAAAATTATGCAATCAAAACAATCCCTGCAGGGAAGATATTAGAACGTAACTTATTAGATCGTTAAAAGGAGGTTTTTAATTTAAAACGCTCTAATATCTTCTCACAGCATAGTTAGGGGTGCCACGTTAGTGCACAATAAAAAATTCGTAATCCGTAGCATCAGCAGGGATTCATAGCAGTGTTTATTTAACCAAAACATAAAGATTAAAGAATCTTTTTTAGCAGGACCAAAGCTAAAAGTAACTGTAACTAATAACTTTTTAATGTCTCCAAACAGTAACTAGCTCCCACTTTTGTTACTTTTTTGAAAAAGTAACTAGTTACCATAGTAACTAGTTACTGCCAACCTCTGACGATTTATCATTTTTATGTTTTTACGACTGTGGACTTTTGACGGTATCTCAGGGCAAAATGCCTCAGTCAAATGTAATAAGTGGCGCTCCATAATAGGGTGGAGTGAAAAAAATTTTTTTTGGAAATTCAAAAAAGTGTAGTTTGGAAATCCTGGCAAATGGTCTAAAAATAGAAAAAAATCGACTTGAGCCAGTTGCCACCTACCATGGGCTGGCTACCTCCCCAAAAATTGGTCGCGGGGGTAAAATGGCCATAAAATCATGTTACTTGATAACCGCTAGTCGTAGAGACCTGATTTATAGCTCAAAAGTTGCAGAATCATCATGTTTCTATGAGTGCTTATAGGACTTTTTTGTCTATTTCAATCATAAAAAAAGTTACAGTCAAAAAACTAGTTTTGGCAGGTGTAACATAGCTTTTTTAAGGATTAGGTAGACGTAGGCTTACGTCTACTTAATCCTTACAAATTTTTAAAGATTTTTTTCTTTGTAGATAAGTAATTAGGTGCTTAGTACTATTAATGAAATAACTTGATAACCACCGTAGTTTATAGCTATGACAACCAGGCGAAGTGCAAGCAACGTTAAAGTTTTACATAGTGGATACACTTTCACTGGAAGTAAAAGCTTTCCATCCGGTATACTATCCACCAAATGTCAAGTGTTAGAGAGGATCATCCAATTCGAAAATTATAGAACTGTGGACGTTGCAAATGATGTTGCTAAAGAAATACATGACAGATGGGTGTGGTGTAATGTTTATCCATTACATTACTTAACTATATCTAAAAAAGTACAGGCACTGGTGGTAGCTTTCACCAAACTTGATCGGTATCCCAAGAAAAAACGTGGAGCATCTTTTTTGGAAAAAGAAGCGGAGTTCTTGTCAGATATAGATAAGTTGTTCGACGTGTTTTGCAATGACAATGAACAACGAAGACGTTTGGAAACAGACCACAAGTTGCGAATGACTGATGAAGATTTTGTATTTTATGAAGATCAAAAGAGTCGGCGTATTGGAAAATGTTTAGATGTAGCTTTGCTTTTGACCTCATCTGACCAAAAATTTATACGACGTTCAGAATCACATGTCAATGCCCCAAGTTTACAATGCCAAAATGAAATTATTACTCTGTCAACTTCTAATTATGTCTCGGAGTCCGAATCTTTGGCATCAACAAGCACAGACACATCACAATCATCTGCAGTTTCTCAGTTCTTAGCGGAAATGCCAAATCCATCCATTCAAAATCGCAAAAAATGGCCAAACCTTGCCAGAATTTGTGAACGCTACCAGCTATCGGATAGAGCAGCTGCTGCAGTTGCTAACAGTGTCCTAGTGGATGTTGGTTTAGTTACTGAAGATGATAAAACACGCATCATTGATTGTAGTAAACTACGAAGAGAGCGTGAAAGATGCCGAAACGAAATCCGGAGCGAAGAGCAACAAAACTTTGGATTGGTGAACGCAGTGTATTTGGATGGCCGCAAAGATGCAACCCAAATTGTTGCACAAGGTCCAAATGAGAAGCATTATCGGTCTGTTCAACTGGAAGAACATTATATAGTAGTTGGTGAGCCAGGAAGTTATTACCTTACTCACTTTTCTCCTGAAGATGGCAAAGGTAGAACAATTGCCCAAAAGTTGTTTGATTCTTTCAGTGGTACGGAATTGGAAGGCAAGCTTGCAATAGTTGGCACTGACGGTACTGCTTCTATGACCGGCAAACACAATGGATGCATTCGAAGTTTAGAAGAATTGTTACACAGACCTCTTCAGTGGGTTGTGTGTTTACTACACACAAATGAACTTCCCTTGCGACATGTGTTTGCTGCTTTGGATGGGGCAACAAGTGGTCCAGATACATTTGCCGGACCAATAGGTAAAAAAATACAGGGTCCTGTATCAAGTTGGCCAGTTACTCAGTTTAAGCAAATGTTCGTCCCTATTTCTTCTTTTCCAAAACTTCCGCCTCATGTCATTGATGACCTGAGTACAGATCAATACTACGCTTACAAAATCTGCTTGGCAACTATAACTGGTAATTGTGATGATGATCTACAATATTTGGAAGTTGGCCCAGTGGTGCATTCAAGATGGTTGACTTTGGGTTGTAGAATTTTGCGGTATTACGTGTCACTTGATGAACCACCTCAGAACTTGGAAATTTTAGTTAACTTTTGTTTAACTGTTTATTTTCCCACTTGGTTTGAAATCAAGTTATACAACCAACTAACACATGGTTCTAAAGTTTTTTTCAACTTGATCAAAAGAATTAACAGTCTGACAAATCAAGATCTTCGACAAGTAGCTCAAAATGTTGTTCAAAGAAATGGATATTTTGGCCATCCAGAAAGCATTTTGATCGCAACGTTAGGAGATGACGATCAAGCTGTTCGAGACAAGGGCGTGAATCACGTTCTTTCACTTCGCAAGAACGACACCTCAGTTCGTTTATTTCACCTTCCTACTTTAAACTTGGAAGCAGACACATACTATGAGTTGGCTGATTTGGAAATTTGTCAGCAACAACCTCCAGCTATTAGACATTTGTCCGATTTTGAAATTGAAGACTGTCGAATGAAACCCTTAATTTTACACCATCCATGCCACAATCAAACTGTCGAAAGACATGTCAAATTGGTAACGGAAGCATCAGCACAAGTCACTGGATTTGAAAGGAGAGACGGACTTATTCGCCAAAAAATTAGATCTCGCAAATTGTTAAAAAAGTTTGACACTAAAATGCAATTTTCGTAAAATGTTTTTATGTTGTGTTGACTGTTGATAACACATCTATGTTTGCCAGCCTCGCACTCACTTTTGTTGTGCACTTCCCATTACTACAGTAATATGTTGTACGACATACCCCTAAAATCAAATTTCTTAGCAAGTTACGAATTGCAAGAGTTCATGTTAACTAGTAGTGAATCACAATTCTCTATGATGCAATTTTAGCATGAAAAACCGGTTTCTTGACTGTAACTTTTTTTATGATTGAAATAGACAAAAAAGTCCTCTTAGCACTCATAGAAACATGATGATTCTGCAACTTTTGAGCTATAAATCAGGTCTCTACGACTAGCGGTTATCAAGTAACATGATTTTATGGCCATTTTACCCCCGTGACCAATTTTTGGGGAGGTAGCCAGCTCATGGTAGGTGGCAACTGGCTCAAGTCGATTTTTTTTCTATTTTTAGACCATTTGCCAGGATTTCCAAACTACACTTTTTTGAATTTCCAAAAAAAATTTTTTTCACTCCACCCTACTCCATAATCAGTGGACGTTTGCATCCGGACCCTAACTGATGAGTTTAACCTTTATAATTTACCGTTTCCACGTTTGGAATTTAGTTATTCGGCTTATTCCTATTTACGAGTTATGATCTTGTTTACGAGTTATGGCCTATATACTACCATAGCGCTACGGAGCGTAATCAACATTGTTGCTAGCCAGGCCCGGCGCCAAAATAACGTGACCGGGGGGGAATACTTGGGGGGATCACAGACAAATTTTACCTTCGTGTTCGGTAGAGAAGACCCAAGAAAAGGTTTACAGCCTGGCTGTTTGCCTTCTTTCGTGACACAAGTCTCGCTTGGGTGGGCACGTTCATTGCCTGGCGGGGCGGGGCGCGGCGGAATCTAATGGCGCGGATCTCTCTTTTTGCCCACAAATTCAGGGATGATAACCAAAAAAAAAAGGTCTTCGGCGCGCAATCTTAGGCTCAGTCTTGGCGTTTGCTTGTGTTTTTCGTCGAAGAACGTATTTTTACTCACGCTGGGGGGCACAGGCCCCGAAATGCACTTCAGTGGCACCGGGCATGTTATTTTCTTTCGGGGCACAATCCTCGCTCAGGAAGGCCAGTAGGCCACACTTCTCACTTGGGGGGCACGGCCCCGAAATGTTCCCCCCCCGTGGCGCCGGGCCCGTTGCTTGCCCGCTAACGCATAAAACTTCAAAATGGCATTAATCATCTAATTTTTAAAATTAGTGTTTTCGAATTGATATCAAAAACTTAAGCACTTTCACGTTTAAAAATAATAGAATATTTGTGGACCATAATTTAGAAAAATTGTGTCCTCGGCCTCGAGAACTGCTGTCCTCGAAAAGTCGGTACTTGGCTTAGAATTTTGTTGAGTCCTTGGCGTTGAAGGTTGGGTCCTCGATTTCACCTCTGCAAGTTCAAACAAAGCCGATCAGGCAATTTGCTTTATACAAGATTTCGTTTTTTTGTAGATGAGCAATCAATACCCGGACAGAAAATTGCCAATGGCGGATTTAGGGGGGGGGGGGGGGGATCCACCAGCCTAAACATAACGTGCATATGCATAATATTAAACATTAGAAAAAAAGCAATCAGTGAATACTCGATAGGCCGGGTGACTGCGATATAATTTCTGAAGCCATTGGGGGGTGGGGTAGGGCGGGGAGAGAAAAAAGTTATTTTTACAGCGAACTTTTTACAAAGCAGAAATTAGTTTTTTACAGGTCCGATTGATTTGAAAGCGCCAAACTAGCAAAATTCACAACTCGCACTTTTCAACGATAAAGGCATAACACAACAGGAGTTCAATTATGGCGCATTTTCGCTCAAACCACACGCAATACCAGTAGCGTAACCAGGGGCGGGGGGGAGGGGCTATAGCCCCCCTATTGATATGTCGACCAAAATGCAAAATGAGAAAAACACTACGTTTTTAGCACTTTGGAGACTGTTTTATGCACTGGAGTGGACTAAATAGTTATTTAAAGCATCTTTTGAAACATATGTTCAGGGGGAAGGGGGCTAATTTGTCAAAAATAAAATCAACAAATAAATGAAAACTTTGGAAAATGGTAAAAAATAAGCAATCGAATTCGATCGCAAGAGTAAAAATGCTAAACATAGGTGTCATCAACAAATATACTCTAAACTTAAGAAATAGGGGGGAGGGCTATTCAGTATTAGTTCATTACCAATCATTTCTCTCAAATCTCTTTTCATTAGCCCCCCAAAATTATTTTTCTCTATAAACTGTATACGAAATAGATTACTCTGTGTGAGTTTTATTGAACTATTCGATTTTATAATTTACCAGCATCTAAATAAGAGAACTAACATTTTACCATAGGTGGGCAAGTTAATGCAAAACGTTAGCTTCGTTAACCACTAGTCCGTTAACAAACTTCACACCTCCGTTAACGTTAATCCGTTATTTTCAGCTTTAATTAACGGAAGTTAATAAAGTCCGTTAATCCGTTAACATTTTGCGTCTAATTTACATTTCTTTTTATTCACTCGCTTCTAAAACATGTATTGACACTGTTGGGCTGATTGTAAGGAAATACTTATTGCTATTGTGGTCTTTTTGTGTTTTGGAAGTTATATTTTACAGTCTAATCTAATTTTAAGATAAAAACAAGTTTAAATGCAAAACGAACCTGCGATCGGAAAATCTTTGGAAATTGTGAACAGCGATAATTAATAGACCTATGAGGCTGTAAGCTATTATTTGCCTGAAAAAAGAACTCCTTTCTTCGCTTTCTTCAATTAACTCTTGCTAATACGCAACAAGTGTTACCAGTGCAAACTGGTTTGTACCGGTCCGATGAATGAATGGTGCAAGATATTAACGATAAAACCTTAACGGAAGTTAACAGAACTTAACGGAAGCTACTTTAGTCCGTTAACAGCACTTAACGGAAGTTAATTTAGTCCGTTAACATGAAAAAAATTTTTAACGGATTAACGAGTTAATGAAAAAGTTAGCTTCGTTATTAACGGATTAACGGACTTGTGCCCACCTATGCATTTTACCAATAGCCACCTCCTAAATAGCCCATTTATGCCACCAGTTTAATCTTGTTTGCATTGCCAATTTTTAAGCCACGTTTTAAAAGTATTATTTTTTAATCAAAATAGCCCTAAAATGAAGTTATTTTTGCAAAAAAATGCAAAATTTTCGATCGCTGGGAGTTCCGCTCCCAGACCCCCGCGCCTCCAGCGGCTGGGGCTTTGCCCCCAAACCCCCATTGGCCTCCGGCGGCTAGATGCTCCACCACCCCCCAACACAGCCCCCCAATTGCGAATTTCTGGCTACGCGCCAGCGCAATACAGTAGTGCAGTTTCGCACAAAAAGTGTGTCAATTTGATAGAACATCATGTAAAATGTTTTCTGGAATGTTGTTTTATTACATTGTTAGTTACGGTATGCTGAATGAACACTTGAACAAAATAGACTTTTGACAATGGAAATATCAAAGTCCGATGCAGCTAGTTTTTACTTATTCTGTGTGAGTAGCGCAGCCAAGGGAGGGCAGGGGGGGCTTTTGCCCCCCCCACCCATTGGCCTGTCGACCAAAATGCAGAATACGAAAAATACCACGTTTTTAGCACTTCTGACACTGGATTTTGGACTAGAATGCACTAAAACGTGATTTAAAGCATCTTTTGAACCACATATTCAGGGGGCTAATTTGTCAAAAATAAAACTCACAAATCAATAAAAACTTTGAAAAATGACCAAAAATAAGCAATCAAAGTTAATATAGCTCATTGCAAATGCTTAACATAGTTTTTATCTACAAAAATATTATAAACTCACGAACAGGGGGGGGGGAGGGATCTATTCAGTATTGGTTAATTACTAATCACCTTTCTCAAATATCTTTCCATGAGCCCCCATCCAATTATTTTTCTCTTTAAAATATAGTCGAAATAGATTATTCCGTGAGAGTTTTATTAAACTATAGGATTTTATGATCTACCAGCATGTAAACAAGAAAAAATTTTACCACTAGCCACTTCTCACATAGCCCATTTATGCAACCAGTTTAATCATGTTTGCACTGCCAATTGCTATGCCACGTTTTAAAAGCATTATTTTGATCAAAATAGCCCTAAAATTTAGTTATTTTTGCAAAAAGATACCGTACAAAATTTTCGTTCGCTGGGGGCTCCGCCCCCAGACCCCCAAAGCAGCTCCCTCATTGCGAATTTCTGGCAACGCGCCTGTTCTGTGTCGATGCAGACGGTTATGCTAGCGAAAGTTTAATAAATACAATTTTTGACGCAGGAAAGACGAAAAGAGCGTTTTATGTTATTATTTTGAATTGAATTGGTTAAATCAATGACATGAAACTAGTTTTATGTCATTGGTTAAATTTAAAAAAATATTTTATATACTGGTAACGTTTTTGGGATGGGACGGATCAAAAATATCCCCAACAAGTTTGCGCGAGGTCACAAACATTAATCATAAACATGCTAAATTTTTGAGATTACACACATTTTGTGCTCATAAATTTTATCATCCCCCCCACCAAAATTTTTTCGATCCGCCACTGAAAACCGCCATCAACTAAACACAATATTTATACTTCATATGGTGGTTCATCAATTATTGTTTACCGAGCACGTGAAAATGTGCGATTATATGGTTTTAATTATTGTTGGAACTTTTTGAAGTTATTTCTTCGGAAAAAAGACAATCCACGACATATTGTTTAATGACCTTAAGGAGCGATTTTAAAGTGAGCCATAGTAAAACTAAAACATTCAAGCAAAAGTGCAGCTTGTTTGTAGTGCAGCAGTACACACTGCCCGCAATAATATGTTATTGAGTCACCAATCAAATCAATAGTTTTTCGGAAAAGACGATACATATTCAAATACTATGCTTTTGTTCCAAACAAAATATTACGTAAGTTTTGAGCCTAATGTGTTCTTGAAAAAAATCCTTGTGATTTTGCATGAGTTAAAATGAAATATGGAATTTTGAATAACTTTAAACAGGAGCACAAAACAATTCGTGAGAAATCAAGTATATCTGTTACGATCGCAATACCGGTACTGTTCTAGTCTCAACAACTGTTACTAGAGTAGCCTTAGAACTCACAAGTGGAGTTTGAATCAGCTCACAGGATTGTGATGAAATTGAATGAGGATTTTTAAGTCCATGAATCTTCACAAAAGATCCAATTCTATGTTGCTAGAAAGATAATTTAAGTAATAACTTTTACAAACATTACTGTACCGAAAGAGGCGCGTATTTCCGCATGAAAGAACCGGTATACATCGCATTCGCGGTAATTCATCTGCAAACATAGAAATCGTAGAAAAAGTACTTTTACACGAAGCGATGTTTGACATTCAGATTTCTCTCCACTTCGATCATATTTCGTGAAAAATAGTTTTCATTTGTGGTAAGTTACCATTTTTTGAATTATAATGCAAACATTATTGGAACGACCGACGCTCGCGTTGCGTGTTCCTTTGTTTTTACTCGGCCATTTTCTAACTAATGAGTGCGAGATTTCAGACTTTTGCTTATAACTCGAGAACCGTTTGGTCTAACTACATGAAATTTTGACAGCAGTTTGAGATTAATGAGTTTTATGTTTGTACCAAATTTCGAGGCAATCGGTCACGTGACTTCGGGTTTATGACCTGAAAACCGCCCCGAAAGTTTGGCGTAAAAAGCGGTCTCAGTCAAAAACGGCTTAAGTACGGCAAAAAATATTTCTCATGGTTATATGTCTTAAGATATCCTTTCATCCCTACCAACCCACTTTCGGCCGCGATGAGGTTTTTTTCTTATTTTTTTCCTTTTTTTTCTTCCTAAATCTTGTACGCTCGAGTTCTCCTAAACCACAAAACATAGAAATCTAATTTTTGTGTGAAGTTGTTGAGGTACATACGCAATTGTGTCTCCTGAAATTCTTTTGGGGCAACTCCCCCGGGAACCCCCCCAAAATGGGGCCCCAAAAAATCAATTTTTTTAACGGCTCAAGCTAGGGTGCCAGTTTTTTTGGATATCGGTAGATATTTGAGAGACAAATATTTTGACATAATTTGGGGGTACCACCCCCCCGGGGACCCCCCCAAAAACAAATTTTTTTAACCATATAACCTAGGGTGCCATTTTTTTTTGATATCAGTAGATATTTAAGAGAGAAATATTTAGACATGATTTGGGGGTACCACCCCCCCGGGAACCCCCCCAAAAAATCAAATTTTTGAACGGCTCAAGCTAGGGTGCCAGTCTGTTTTGTTATCAGTAGATATTTGAGAGACAAATATTTTGACATAATTTGGGGGTACCACCCCTTCGGGGACCCCCCCAAAAACAAATTTTTTAGCCATATAACCTAGGGTGCCATTTTTTTTTGATATCAGTAGATATTTAAGAGAGAAATATTTTGACATAGTTTGGGGGTGCCACCCCCTCGGGGACCCCCCAACAAATCAATTTTTTGAATAGCTCAACTTGGGTGCCAGTCTGTTTTGATATCAGCAGATATTTAACAAACAAATATTTTGACATAGTTCTGGGGTGCCGCCCCCCCAGGGACCCCCCAAAATCAATTTTTGAACGGCTCAAGCTAGGGTGCCAGTGTTTTATGATTTCAGGAGATATTTAACTGACAATTATTTTGACTCTACTTTTCTGGAGGTTCCATAATCAGATATTTTTGAATAATTGCTGATTTTACGGTAGACAAAAAGTACTTTTGAGCGACACAGCATTAGCTGTGCGTCGGTCGTTCACTGGGTTTGCTGGCAAACTCCCATTTGTTTCACCAGAGATTTCACGTTTTTGGTAGAATTACAGGACTTTATACCCTTCTCCCTTATCCACAGAGAAATGGTCCAATTTTATACGAAATTGTCGTACCAAAGCGTCAAGCACATCGCGTAAATAAAAATTTCAGTGGTTTACTTTTAAAGCTTGTTCTGGGTTTCAGGGCCATCATCAAAATATAACCTATGTCTTTGGTTGTTGCAGGACTGCAGGCACAGATCTTAAACTCATCTATCAGGAGTCATTTTTCTGACGAACTGAAGCAAATTCAACTCACGCGAGTTACGTCGTCAAACTTGGTTTCTTCCAATGAGCCCAAGAAAAATGATAAAATTTACGCAGCTTATGTATTTAAACAAATCAAATCAACTTGACAAAAAATCACAGTATTAACATTAAGCAGAACTAAATTCATGCATGGATATGAACTAAGGACTCTGCATCTTTCCAAGCACACCAAAGCAGAACATCGTTTTTGGGTTCTGCTTGCAGTTCTTTCGTCACTTGTCGGGCTGGAACTTGGTGCAATGGGAAATAAGCGTTAAGTGCCTTTTCCAAGGACACAGCGACGAATTAACGATTCGGAAATCTAGCCGCGGCCACCAACCATTCGAACATAAGCCCGACGCTTAACATGTGAGCTTCTGCCGCCGCAATGATCGTTGATGATACATACATGCTTATTGCTTAGCTTACAAGATCTAAAAACGATCGGTTCTACTTCTTCAATCACGGTAAACGAAGAATTGCTCAATGAGAATGGGTTATTGGGTTACGCATACACAGTACAGATGAGAAGTCATAAAGTGCACGTTTCTACAATTCGACAGACTCGGGTTCGATTACCAGGGATGTCTAAACAAAGACTTTAAAATTCCAATTAACAGCATCTTTGCTTGATTAGTGTTTATACATTTAGTTATAAATAGAGATGTGCAACCTCCAAAATAAGGACCACAACGTATTTTCATAGCCTCGTGGTTAAAGCAACTTGATGAAAAAATATTATTATAATAACCTAATATCAGCATAGTATATAACAACAATCATTAAGCGAATACCGACCAGCAAGTGAGTGCTGTAATGTACTAAACTTTGGTAAATCATTGAACAAAAATGATCATTTTCGTACAGACTAAAAAATTAAAAGGTATTGCAGGCAGATCTAAAATTACACCCGCAATTGCAAATATTGCCGTAAAAAATTATACTGAATAGGGATAACGGTAGTAAAACATGCAAATTTGATTATTCGTACAACAAATTTCAAAGAAAAATTTAAGCAGAAGATGACAGCTGATCTGTCTTTAGTTATTTATAGATGTGCATGGAGCGTTTGCTTTACCGGTAGGTTGATTCACACAGTACAGTCAAACTTCGATACTATGCCACCCTTTGGGACCGAGAGAAAGTGGCATAGTAGCGAGGGTGGCATAGTAACAAGGATTTGTAAAAACAGCCTTGTGATGTAACAATGTAATGCCACGTTGTATTGTACGATTATAATTTACATGTATTTCAGTATAATGTACAGTACACTGCAGTACTTTCGGGAAGGCCAGTGTGATGCAAGCATGCGATCGGCTAGACGACGAAGTGCATGAAATCCGCAGAAAGAACATGCGCCAGCTGACGATTCCTCAGAGTTTTGGGCTGAGCTACAGTAGATAACTTGAGAGAACATATTACATGCACATACTGTATACTTTTGCCGTTTCACAGCCGTTTAATTGTTTCGTTCGTAGCGTTTATTGTTTCGTTAATACACTGCAATACTGTACCTCATGTGGCATAGTAGCGAGGGTAAGTGGTGGCATAGTAAATATATTTTCTATTGAATTTAGTTGGTGACGATCAAAAGTGGTATAGTAGCGAGGGTGGCATAGTAGCGAGGTGGCATAGTATCGAAGTTTGACTGTAATCTGTTTTTGCTTCTCCATGAAAAACTATGCCCCTATTCAACCACATCTTCACAAGTCCACATCCGCACTAAATAGACTGTTGCATCATATTGATAAAAATTTTTGTATGAACGATGAATGCAATATTTCAGAATAAAGCTGTACCCCTTTACAAAAATTTTTACGTGATAGTCTGGTTAGTGTGTATATAGACATAAAAAAAATGCGGAGGAAAAAGAACATACTTTTTCATGTACAAAAAACGGACAAAAGCGGACGAAAAAGATATTTACTGTGTAAATCCACCTTAATTCGATTCCTCATTTGTGGTAGACGAGAATTTGATTCCCGGTTAGGTCAACCAAAGACAAAAAAATACTATATAAACAGTTACATATTGAACAACTTTCCTGTTTTGACGTTTTGCACCAAAGGACAGTGGGAAGCCTCCACCTGTCCACCGTGAGTGGTGGACAGTTGGCAGCTCGACTCAAACATGAAAAAGGCACTTCAATGCCTTTGGCTAAGGCAACTTAGTAAACCAAATAGCAATAACAAAGGAAAGTAAAATTCTCTCCAACACAAATAATTCTGATAAAACGTTATAAAGGTTTCTGCAAAATTCATGTTCCTCATATGTTGAAATCACACCTGGGAAGATTAAGGCTAAATTAAATGAAAAAAATTATGATCAACGATTCGCAGGAAAAAAGTACTATTTGCATTTTACTTTTGATTGATGTCAGTTTTGTGGATCAACAGCATTCAATTCAAAATGCTGGTGATCAGAGCCATCAATTCTTGAAAAAAGTACTTCATTAGTTTCCTTGAAATGCAGAAAAAGTGGCCAAAGTTAAACATAACTTTAGACATCCTTTTTCCTGAAAGTACTAGGAGTGAATGGATACATATCATAAAATATCTCGTTTGTAACAAGTAGGCAGGTAGAATTAGTGGGGTCAGTGACCTTTGTAGTGCACTTCCATTACGCTTCAGTAGTGCCTCTTTTTTCACTTCCTTAAAATCGCAAGTACTCATACCAAAAAGACTTAATTTAAGCAAAAAAAAGTAACCCATATTACACAATATATTTCAGCATGCAATAATGGTATATCAGTGTCTTTCAATTCGCTTAAATCTTTCTTCTAAATGTTTAGAATACGCATCAAGTTTATAGGCAGCCTGTTCAAGAGCAATCACTTTCGTTTCAATTGCTTCAATCATGTCCAGATATGGTTGAAGATCAGCTAATTTTTGATTAAGAGAGTGAAGATTGTTGCCAGTACTCTTTGCCATCTCTAACATACTGTCATACTTATCCATTGTCACCATATTCATCTTTTCAAGAAGTTTATAATCTTCTAATGTAGTAGCTACTTCACTGTTCATGTATTGGGATAGCTTGTTGAACATATCTGCACATAGTGAGTGCAAGTGGTCTTGTGGGGATGGTTTTTCTGATGAAGTCTTTTCAGTTTCTTCATTGATAGTGTTAGTTTTATCCAGATCTACTTTCCTATTTTCATCGACACTTGGTGTCTCTATTTCTTTAACAATTGCTTCATCAATAGCTTGACCAACTGCGAATGAATTTTTTTCATTTTTCTCAACAATACTAGTTACTTCACTCATCTTTCAACATTTACTTATTCCTTCTACAAATAAAAACTGATTTGTATTGCATACAAAATAGCAGTAACAGTTTCATTTACTACAGAATAATCAAAAAACCTTTCAAACAATACATGTAATTTATTAATTAATCAGTGTTATTCAAGAAAAGTCATAACATAATTATTAGAGAGAGGTGGAAAATGAGCAGGGGTCAAATGCTAAGGGCTATCGCTTCACATACCTGATGTCGTGGTTTAGATTATCAGGCTAGATCAGAGATCATAACATTGCTATTAGTTTAAACTAGAGCTCATCCGATATATCGGCTGATATCAGGTCCAAGCCGATATATCGTATCAGCTATCTACCATCGATAAAATATCGGCTTAGCACAATTACTTAAACTGTTTATTTTTGAGAGCAAGTGTGACTGCTCTTGACTATTGATTGCCAATTTGTAGTATTTTTGGTTTGTTTTTCTATTGAATAATACTAGAGTGTGACTTGTGTTTGCAAGTCTTTCTTTGGAGTGGAATTAGTGAAGCTTTTAGTGTCAAGTTAATTGAAAAATAGGGACAAAATTTCGTAGTTAATATATCGCTTATCGCTATCGATATCAGCCTAAAAGTTTCCAAAATATCGATATCGGTTTCGGCCTGAAAAAGTCATAACCGTCGAGCTCTAGTTTAAACAAGATTATTGTTCAAGTGAAGGTTAGAGCAAGACAGCTATGGGGATAATAAAACACTCCTGTAACTGCCCCTCCAACCAGAAGTTGAAAGAGAGCTGACAGGACTTGAGTGCAAACTAGCACTTTTATTTGCACACAAGTGTGTAAATAAGCTTTGATATTCATTGAAACATTTTCCAAACAAAATTGCCAAACTCACCAAATGATTTGCACATTATACATACATTGCAACACATTTAACCAAATATTATGGCTATATACTACATTGGTCACCAATAGTTTTTTTTTAACAACAGCTGTTTCTAAACAGTTCTAAACATTCATAGCATGTTCTTTATCTTTCTTTTTTTTCTTCTTTACATGCTTGTGTTTTTTTATGTTAGCTATTTCCTCTATTCCATTTGCCCTTGTGAGGGACTGATTGGTTGCAAAACTTGAATCCAAACATTTTTGTTTATGCTTCTTTTTCTTTTTTTTTTTTTCCTTGAAGGCATTTTCAAAAATTTCATCTTTAGAAGAACGTTTGTTCTTTTTTGTTCTATGTTTTTGGAAAGACAACTCATTACCTACAAGTTGTGATGCATCAGCATGAAAATTGTCAATGTTATGCAATTTTCGTTTCTTCTTCAGTTTTTTAACTGACCCAACAGTACCGATACCTGAACAATTCAGCTCTTGGATTTTACCATTCTTATTTTCATCAAAATCTTGATTGCAAGAAAAACATTCATTTTGTTTATCATTTGAACCAAAAAGAACATATCGTTGTTTAATATTTTTTATTGGCAGTGGTAAAGCTGGATGATAAAAAAAACTCTGTTTTTCTTCATGACCAGCTTGTAGTGAAATTGCTTTAGTACATGTTAATTTGCTTTTTATTGCACAAGATGAGACAATGGTTTCATCACTATCATTTTGCAGTGTGGGTAATGTTTTTAAAAATATTTGTGGTAATAAAGAACTTCCATCTTTTTCTTCATATGTACAAGTGTAGTGAGAGATTTGTGTAGAATTTTTTTCTGAGTTAGGTTTTAGAGATAGCTCAGTATTATTGAGCATGTCCAATTGCACATGTGCAGGTAGTGAAATAAGACAATATTCTGAATCACTTTCTATTCCAACTTCAGCATTATCATTTGAGTTGAATGGCATAACATTATAAGATTTTAAAAATTCTTCAACTGCAATATCATTGTCGTATCCTGAAGCCATCCAGCATCTGTAGAGTGGCAATACCAATATCAAGGTATTTCAGATTTGTAAAAAAAGATTACAAAATTCAAACCTTATTCAGATACCAGTAGAATGCTATATTTCAATCAAATCTGCCAAACCAATTTGCTAAAGGCTATTTCAACCAAATGGTTGAAAACAAAAATGATTAATATGAGTTATAACTTTGCATAATTTCACAAGCCTTTAATAGTCCAATCAATCTTAACTTACTGGAAGACTACATAAAATCATAGGCAACGATAGCCAGCAGAGTTCAGGGGAGGGCTAATTTTTACCATGCCACACAAACACTAATATTTACTTAGCCAGTAGCAAAAGAGCTGCCATCACTTTTTACAAGACAAAAAAGCTTGTAAATCTTACTCATAAATCTGAAATAATCTGCATAATGCAAAAACAAGAAATATTTTTCCAAACCAAAAACAGTCAATTTGGTTCTCCTTTAAACATGAAGAAACTTTATGAATATTGACATACACAAATTTTGTGATAGCAAACACAATAATACACTTTTTTTCAAATTTTATAAGAACATTAAGCTCATTTTTGCTCATATTTTAAAAACAAATTAGGAACAACGCCAGCTTCAGCAGCAAAAAAATTTTGTAAATGACAAAAAAGAGTAAACTTCAAATTAAAAAAAAAAAGATAAACGATGTATATACTGATTCAAAACAATAAAATTTTAGCAATTTTCGGCATGAACAAGCAAAATTGGAATGATTCTGAGATAATAGAGTGCTGTTGTGCACTGCACAGGCAACTGAGAGATTTTTTGACTGTTATTTAAATTTAATAAGCTCGCTTTTTCACAGTTTTGCAATCGGCAAAATAGACATCACAAGTTTCAAAATTTAAGAACAAATAAGGCTGAAGATTGACATAAAATTAAGAATAGCCAGCCTCAAATCAAAATTTACTAGTTCTTATAAAAAAAGTGTTCTTTTAAAAAAGAAAACTTGAAATTTTTAGCATAATGACAAATTATAAGGAAGTCGTTAAGTATGAGCCGTCCGTTTTTTTTTTTTTTTTTGGAATCTCTGCGACTTGTGTATGAATGTGTGAGCGCTATTGCTCCTCTCATGTGTGCACTCATTAAGGTTAGGGCTAGATTTGGGGAATAGCTTAGATCGGAGAGTGCACGCGTGCTTACACACGAGTCATAGAGCTTTAAAAAAAAAGCAAAGGCTCATACTTAACGACACCCAATTATACTGTTATAGGCTTACGGTGGATTGAATTGACAACTACATTGACCAGCCTACTCCAAACATGCAATATGGCCATTTGTTGCAGTAAGCTGCAGCTACATCACTCAATTTTGCTGCTTTAAATCATGGTTCTTACACTGTACAGCAGTTACTTCTGACTTAATAAGTCAACAGATGCACGAAGAAAATAAGAAGTGCTTTAAAGAAAAAATTTTGCTCTGGTAGAGAAGTTTTTTTGCAGTCACGCATAGCCTATTCAACTGATTTCATTGGACATAAGGCATAGGCCTATTTGACATTCTCAGCGCAAGTGAACCGACAAGAAAAAAGTCAAGCTGATGGGTCAAAGGAGCCTACGCATATTCTACAAAAATGAATTGTGAAGAAAAAAAGACAAAACTGTCAGTTTCTAGTTTACTAATAAAGAGTTTACGATTGAACCAGAGCTGAAAAAATTTCTTAAAACTGTACGGAATGTGTATTTTTAGTAGGCCTAGGCCTATTGCCAACTTAATTTCACCTAAACCTTAGGCTACTTTTACTAATACTTGGGCCAATCCTACTCTTTAATTCTAGAAAGATCTATCTAACATGAGACTATTTCTCTGAATGGTAATCCCTCAGGCACTAGTAGTAGTGGGGCAGGCAGATACCAGACAGTACCAACATTCCACCAATCAATATGGAAAGTTTGCATGTTACAGCTGAATAGAGATGGTGCAGTACACAAAATTTTTGTTCACAAACTGCATTGTACCGCTCAATTCTATCTGGATACTGCATTGCACTGCTAAAAGTTTGTGAACTTGTTACACCGCACAGCAATTACCACCACAAGTCAAAACACAATGGTTAATGGTATTGCTTAACACCAATACTGTAGCTTGCTGCATGCAAAATTATAAACCAAACAGGTTGGCAACCCATGGTTAACTAGATGCTAGTCAAACAATAGCTTTAGATAATGATTTGGTCTAAATTGTTGCTTAAATAAATGCAGTGTCTAGAGCACCAGCCCGTTTTCCAACATGAAAAGCTGCTACACCGATTATACTAGTCGTTTCTTTTTGCAGGTGGATTTACGATCTCTCAGGCTAGCATTGCTACCTGGAACCCTAACTCTAATGCAAGGTTTTGAAAAAAAAATAATAAAAGACCACAGAGCAAATCTATCTATTTGCAAGACTTGCCGGGTACATTTGATGCAAATCAAATCCAAACGTGAGATTTGGCAGATGTACCTTCTTACCATTACACCACCGAGGCTATGCATTAAATGCGTCAAAGTGCCATACTAAATCGAATCAATGAGCAAAAGCAATATAACGTAGTGACCGGTGCTGCCGGGGCAGCAGCTTTTTCTTATTGGAAATCAGACTGGTGCACTAAAAACTTCCTTAAATAAACAAGCCCATAAAACCAACCCTGTATCAGAGATGAGATAGGTCTCAAATCAATTTAAATAAGTTAATAAAGTTGAATTGAGACTACCGTATTTATTCGAGTTTAGGTTGCATTTTTTTGTAGTCTATGATACCAAAATATCACCAAAAAAGTCAGGTGCGACTTATACACGAATGCATGAAGCGCAGTGTATGCCATACAAAATTTTTGTGAGGTATTTCCTTGCTATCGATTTCTACACTGTCGCCTATCATACGATCATATTACTTATCACCTTTCATGCGAGTAATGTAGCGCTTTTAACGCTGTCACCTTTTTTTCATGTTGCATCGTGTTTAGTTATCAGGTTATCATCTATGCACGCAAGTCATGCTACGTTGCATCACTTGTCACCCTCATGGGATGCTGATAAGGATGTTCCAGAGGTAAACGAGAACTATTTGATGGACAGTGACAGCAGTGATGACTTCGATGGTTTTTAATTTTTTGTTACGTAATTGCAATGAATAAAGAATGTTCAAAAAAATTTGTCCTATTTTTCATGCCAAGTATGGGGGTGCGACTTATACCTGAATAAATGCGGTAAGTATCCCAATCATGAATCAAATTATGGACATTATATTTGGAATATATCAGCATTTCCACTTAGAAGTTCCAACTGCCAAAGTTTGCTGGCTGCATTCATGTAAACAGTAGCATTACAAACACAGTCTCATCAATTGCCAGAGTAAGTCATGCTTGATAAGCTAGAGTGTATAAGCTTAAGGTGAAGAATAGCTACTGCATGCAAAAGTGGTTTTGATCATTATATACATCTTATTTGTTACTGTTGTGTCATACGACAATATGATATGGAAATACTAATAATTAAGAATTAATTAAAAAGGTGGTTTAAGCACTTAGAGTTTTTGCAGTGCTTTGCACCACCATAAATGAGTATTGACATGTTAAATTTGAAGCAATGTTGGAAGCAATTATAAACCAACTACCTGCTACGGTATATATCTTATACTGATTTGGAATGGAAAGAAAAAGATACACAGACTAAATGACTTCAAAATATGACTTCTTTCAAAATACTAGACCTCTGAACAAACAAATGATTTATTTTGTTTTTGTTGCTCACATCAATAATCAATAAAACACATCATGTAAAATATTCAAAAAGACAACAAGGATGCTGCGAAGTGATCCGTTTAAGGCAGTGGTTCTCAATCTGTGGTACGCGTACCACTAGTGGTATGCCAAGGTCTTCCAGGTGGTACGCGATTAATTTTAAGGTGGTGCCTTTTTTTACAAAAAAGTCTAGATCAGGGGTTCCCAAGCTAGTTCTTCAGTCGAATTCGATGACGAAACCCCCTCCAAATTGCGGAGGAGACTTTTTTTTTTAGTCTTCAATCAAATTCAGGGACAAAATCTGATTTGCAGCTGCACTCCGAATGCGTTTGGTGTCACTAATTGGATCAAATTCGCTGTTGTGCAAGAAGTGGTACGCTTTGACAACACGAGGTGTCTAAGTGGTACGATGTCGTGAAAAGTTTGAGAACCACTGGTTTAAGGTCTTCAAGTCAAGCAGTCACTCTAAAAGAGGCTACCAATAGTTTACAGTACACTGTACAGAATTAGGTTGGTGTATGGGGTTGGGTGGTACCGGTAGTGATACTTATGCTTACTACTATCAGGCGAGATTTTCAAATTATAAATCTCAAATTCTTAACTCACTGCTCAGACTGCAGTTCCAGTACTGTGGTACTGTAGACCCAAGTAGTCAATTAATTTTTGTCATGCTCACAGTCATAGTAATGCTTTCTGCTTTAATGAAAAACGTTAATTTTCTTTGTAATGGATCCTTCAGTTCTGACAAATAACCACTAGCCTTCTGATCTGTGATATTATGCAACAAATTCAACAAAAGCCTTAACTTCACCACATGTCAAAAAGCTAAAGTAGGCTTACCGTACCAGTGAGCACCAAGCTATCATTACTGATAGGCCTATCACAGATACCGGTATCAAGCTACAGTATTTGGTTTAACTCGGGGTTGGAAATATCGATTAGTAATCGACAATCGATACTACATTTTTTGCTTTTCTGTTATCGATCTATTTTCTGTTACCGCAGATGCTTTGATTTCAATTTTTTCTATCGATTATTGCCTTTTCTGTGCTTTTTGCTTACATGTTATCAATTAGTAGTATCTTCAAACTTTACTTTTGTTCTTGTTGAGACTGCCTAAGCTTACGATACAATGTTCGTTTCTCTTATGCTACACTCATAGGTAGGCACAAGTTCGTTAATCGTTAATCCGTTAATAACGAAGCTAACTTTTTCATTAACTCGTTAATCCGTTAAAAAGTTTTTTCATGTTAACGGACTAAATTAACTTCCGTTAAGTTCTGTTAACGGACTAAATTAATTTCCTTTAAGTTCTGTTAACTTCCGTTAGGTTTTATCGTTAATATCTTGCACCATTCATTTATTGAACTGGTATATACAAACCAGTTTGCACTGGTAACACTTGTTGCGTATTAACACGAGTTTTATAGAAGAAAGGAGCTCTTTTTTAAGGCAATTATAATCTGCAACCTCATAGTCATAGCTTCATAGGTCTATTAATTATCACTATTTGCAATTTCCAAAGATTTTCCGATCGCAGCTTCGTTGTGCATTTGAACTTATTTTTATCTTGAAATTAGATTAGACTGTAAAATTTAACTTCCAAAACACAAAAAGACCACCATAGCAATAAATATTTCCTTACAATCAGCTCAACAGTGTCAATACGTGTTCTAGAAGCGAGTGAATAAAACGAAATGTAAATTACACACAAAATGTTAACGAATTAACGGACTTTATTAACTTCTGCTAATTAAGGCTGAAAATAATGGATTAACGTTAACAAAGGAGTGAAGTTTGTTAACGGACTAGTGGTTAACGAAGCTAACGTTTTGCATTAACTTGCCCACCTATGGCTATAGCCTACTGTTCTTTATAGTTTTCCCAAAAGTGTATTTTTTATATCCTTTATAGTACGGTAATGATGGTTTTTTCACTCCCAAGTTTTATTTAATAGTCAATACAGCAAAAATTTTAGTGCATCCTAATAAAAAATATAATAGGCCTAAAAACTTTTGTTCGCATTTCGGCATCAATTACTACAATCTTTGTTTTTTGTTTTTGATATCTTTGCTTTTTGCTTCCTTAGTCTTTGCTTTTTGTTTCTAATATCGACTATCGACAATTCTTTGCTTTTTGTGTGAACTATCGACATCGATTCGTCTTTGCTTTTAAACAGCATCGACTTCCAACCCTGGTTTAACTCAACCTACAAGTAGGCCTGCCAGCGTAGTGTTTCACTGTTTTTTTTCGTTTTCTATGACGCTGTTGTGTTTGACCCAAATAAATAAATACCGGTAATATCATCTTATCTGTTACTGTACAGTAGTGTTAGTGTCTGGTGTTATGCAGGAGGCCTACCGGTATATATGCTATGCACTAGTCTAGGGTATTATATACCATAGTATTACCACTGGAACAGAATTACCGACTATCCGTACCACTCAGTACCCATCTAGCCCAGCTTACCATACAGGCTGCATTACCGATACCGTTAGACATAGGTCTACATGCAGTAGGCCTACGATTTGAACGATTAAACCTAGGTTACGGCTGACAAACCAGGGCTGCGAACTCGATCGACTTTTATTCGAGTTTAAGTTCAGCCTATTTTAGCAAGTTCGAGTTCTGAAATTTAATTTTTTCGAATGCAAGTTCGAGTTCGGCAAAATAACCGAGTTTTTTCAAGTTCAAGTTCGAGTTCGCAGCCCTGATACTTGCTCTGTTTTTCTAGGTCACCACGACAGAAACAAGGCAGTGAAGGACAGGCCCTACGAGAGAAGGGTTCAGGGCACATCGTACCCGGGCCTGGGGGGCCCGGAAGAGTTCAGCTTTCCGCGTTAAGTTTTGGTGTCGCACCCAGTGGCGTATGTATGGGACTAAATTTCAGTGAAGACCTTTTTTTTGCTCTTCACTTAATTTTGGGAAAAAAATCGGACTAAATTTCAGTGAAGAACTTCCTTTTTTTTTGCTCTCCACTTAATTTTGGGCAAAAACTCGGGACTAAATTTCAGTGAAAACCGTTTTATTTATTTTTTTGCTCCTCACCTAGTTTTGGACAAAAAATCAGAAAAAAAAAGCACGAAGAGATTTGGGGCCCGGTATATCGACCTTCGTACCCCCTGGAAAAATTTCTCTCTGCGGCCCTGGTGAAGGATATGCACTTATACAGCTGTTACGAAAAACGCAATCTCAATTTACACGGCTTGATCAACAACAAATATTTTCCGATAAATTTTCAGTCTTAAAATTTCTTTTTGGTGAACTCGAACAATTTTATTCGAGTTCAAGTTCGAGTTCGGAAAAATTATTTTTTCGAGTTCAAGTTCGAGTTCGGCAAAATAACCGAGTTTTTTCGAGTTCGAGTTCAAGTTCGAAGCCCTGTAATAAGCCATGATACCTAACAGATCTAGGCTCGCTACATTAAGCATTTCACTAAATTTAACTACCGAAGTGAAGCGGCTAAAGAGTGGATTATTCCTAACCTAATCCTTCGAAGTGGTCTCACTTTTGTCATGCAAAATATTTGGAATTTACCACGCTGCGCGGCGCGGTTGGTCTAGCCGCGTACGCTGCGCGGCTACCATCTCTACAACTGATCCGACCACAATTTCTTGCACCAATTTTGCTCAGAACTTGCAAAAATGGCATTGGCGCGGCGCACAAACCGTCAAAAACCCCGATATTCGCAATCCCAAGGAGTGAAGACCTTTTTAAGAAACGTCTAAACGCATTTTATTTTAATTTAGCTTTTGAGGATATTACCACTGTTTGATGCCAGTATTTTGCTGCTTATTGCTGTAGAATTAGTACCTCTGTTGAGTATTAATTTTATTTCTGTAAAGCTATTTGAATGTTACTTTGGCCCCTTAGTCAGATGCATTGACACTTGTTGGTGTTATCTCAAGGGGGATATAAATTGCAATTATTATTATTATTATTTTTATATGTAGCAAAGAAAAAGAAAAAATCCGGAAAGCAAATTTTCTCCTTCTTTCTTCATTGATTGCTCACTTTTTCCGTGAGGGTTGCAGATGGCTGCAGATCGAGATTCAGCCGCCAGATTTCACGGTTTTTCATCACATGCATCAGTTAGTTCAGTTCAGTTATTTATTGTTTCGCCTGATCAATAATACAATTAAGATTTCGCACAATAAACCTAACAATCAAGCCAGGAAGCACCAAAAGAACTCGGAAGTTTTTTAATCGAGGAACTCCCTGACTAAATTCGTTCAAACACTGTGAAGAGAAAACAGCCAGAAAGCACTGCAATATAGTGAGCAAAAAAAATACTAATATAAATTACAAAAAAGAACAAGCAGCGGTCGGAAGATGAGTGACAGCCATTATTTAAGTATAAGACACACGATGAAGGATATAATCATAGGTGGGCAAGTTAATGCAAAACGTTAGCTTCGTTTACCACTAGTCCGTTAACAAACTTCACACCTCCGTTAACGTTAATCCGTTATTTTCAGCTTTAACTAACGGAAGTTAATAAAGTCCGTTAATCCGTTAACATTTTGCGTCTAATTTACATTTCTGTTTTTCACTCACTTCTAGAACACGTATTGACGCTGTTGAGCTGGTTGTAAGGAAATATTTATTGCTATGGTGGTCTTTTTGTGTTTTGAAAGATACATTTTACAGTCTAATCTAATTTCAAGATAAAAACAAGTTCAAATGCACAACGAAGCTGCAAGATATTAACAATAAAAACCTTAACGAAAGTTAACAGAACTTAACGGAAGTTAATTTAGTCCGTTAACAGCACTTAACAGAAGTTAATTTAGTCCGTTAACATGAAAAAACTTTTTAACGGATTAACGAGTTAGTGAAAAAGTTAGCTTCGTTATTAACGATTAACGGACTTGTGCCCACCTTTGGATATAATGCATAATACGATGTACTAAACTAAAACAATCGAATTGAAGCACTATAACGATTAACGTGGGCAGCACTGAGCTATGTCAGACAAAATTGTGTGTAGATAAGAACAGCGACGGAAATACTACACTGGTGACATATATTGTTAATTGACCAACAAAAAGAAAAAGAGTTATTGGTATATGACTGAGAAACAAATTAGATAGCAACAATTACTAATTAATCTTTTAAACTGTTTTTTGAATGAATGCCAACTTAAACGGTTGATTAAACTATCTACGTTTTCCCATAATTTTGCACCTCTATACACCAATAGCTCTTTCCCAGTAGATCTTTTTACTCGCGGCTTAAACTACGCTACATTTTGAGTTTGTCGAGTGTTGTGGCTATGTATCGCATTTAGTTTAACATAATCTTCGTATAAAGAAAACGGAAGTTTGTTGTTGTGGAGCAGATGCATATACTTAGTTGATTCGAGACCATATATATCTGCTAGTTTTGATATAGGCTATTAAGCTTTTGGAATAGTATCATCATTTTGCACTATTTACGACTAAAAGTTATTGTGCGTATTATGTTATTCATTCGAACAGATTGCTCTTGTAAGTGTATTTTTGCTTCATTTCCCCAAATTAAATTTCGTATTGTATTCTTGAAAGTATGAGACTATGATAAAGCATGCGCAGAGTTTCCCTTAGTACAAGATTGCGAATTCTGTAGAAAATTCCTGCATATCGAGCTAGTTGGAGAGACAACTGCTGGATATGCGTAGACAAACGAAACGTTTCATCTACATATAATCCAAGATATTTCACAGTTTGTTGCCGTTTCAAAGGTGTGGAGTTTAGAATCAAACTAAGATTTGTATTGCAGGAATTTGGGGGCACCTTATTTATTATCATATAGTAAGATTTATAATAATTTAAGGATAATTTATTGCTTCTCATCCAGAAATCAATAATATTTTCCTTAAGTTCATTGTTCGCCTTGAGTTTTAGACCAAATAAACTCTTGTCACTTAGAGTTAAATAGGTATCATTACCAAATAGAGTTGTGTCAAATTGACTCGCTATAGTGGTAGATCATTTATGTACAATAAGAAGAGAAGCAGGCCTAAAGATGAGCCTTGGGGGTCGCTTGGGTGAAGTTAGGGTTGCCAAATCGGTAGGAACGTTTTCAAGGACGTTTTGATGTCTGAACTTTCTCACTCTTAGAACATTATAAAATCAATAACACAGGCCAACAAAAAAAAATTTTTTTCAAAAGGCAGAAGATGTTGGATCGTTTTTAGGGTAAATCGGGGATGCTGAGTCCGAAAATGCACTTAGTTTTGCCGAATTGGCTCTAGTGTTTGAGATATTTTACTTTTTATATTTTTACATATTTGCTTGAGCATAGTGCATTCTGAAGCACACAAAGCACCTTTCTTGTAATGTTACTGGTTTCCCATTCAAAGTTTAGTGCCCATTTACTCCATGCAAGTTATATGTATATCGATAAAGGAAGATTAAGTCATAACCCTGTAAGAAGAACAGCACAAAATCTACGATTTTACGCTGATTCAATGCCTGACGACGTTGAATCCTTGCTAATTCGGTTAATTTCGTTTAATGGGAATATTGATGATTCATGAAACTGAAAGTCTGATGTCGTTTAGAGCATTGCTAACAGCTAATATCAGTACAATTACGACTTATGTAACATTTACGATTCCCTGCACAGAGCTGGACAGCGCTGTTTCGAGCTTTTAGCTCTCATCGGCAACCCTCATCTTCTCTTACAAAGTTATTCCCCAGCTGGACAAGACTCTTGGCCGAACTGGACAAACCTTAAGGGCTTGCAGAGCGGCAGAGGGTTTGTAGGGAATAAACGATTTTTCACTTGTGGTGCTTAAAAAAACAAGTGAAAAAATCGCTGAAACCTTGTAGTAAGGACAGCCATAGGCTATCCCTACTACAAGGGTTCCCCTTGTGTGACCACGCAAGGACGTCAAATGTACGATTCCCTATTAAATGTTTCTCTTAGTACGTTCGCATTTCTTCAAACAGTTCAGTATCATTTCTTCAAAGAGTATCAGTTTTAATACATTTGCCCTCCCCTGTGCAATAAAACAGCTATGATTAAGCCTAGAAGGCAGTACAGGAGTACATTGTGAAAAGCGCAGGCATCGCTCAGTTAGCTAATGTGCTAGATCTTGTGAATTTAGAGTTTTTTTTTTGCAAAAAACTTAAAAGGGTTGCTTTGTATTTTATTGCCGGAAACTTGAGTTACACTTTATTGAATTAAGCTGTAAATTTTTACGTGACAAGTAAAGATGAGTATTAAGAGAAGGCAGTGCCGAAACAATCCAGACTCATTTTGCTACATTTGTAGTGATTACATGATGGCAAAGTGCAGATTTAACGTGAGAGACTTTACAAAGAGAGCTTATGAAGCCTACTTTGGCATGAAGTTAGGGGACCAAGACAAGCCTTGGGCACCTCACAAAGTGTGCAAACATTGTACTGAAACGCTGCGCTTTTGGACCCAAGGCAAAGTCAATTCGATGCGGTTTGGGGTTCCTATGGTATGGCGTGAACCTAAAAATCACCATGACGATTGTCATTTTTGTATAGTGAACATGTCTGGATGGAATCAGCGAAAGAAGAAAGACTGGTATTACCCTGATATTGAGTCTGCTCGACGACCCATACCACATTGTGCTGAAGTTCCAGTTTCTGCTTTCACTTCCTTGCCTGCACTCACTGCTGCAGATGAAATGCTGGAGGCAATGGATGATACTGATAGTGGAGACAGTAGCATCAGTAGCTCCTCCAGCATGGGTGGTGTAGAATCTTCGCCCAGTTCAAAGCCAAAACCGTTTAGTCAAGGACAACTGAATGATCTAATTCATGATCTCGGCCTATCTAAGGAATCTTCTGAGATTTTGGCATCTCGTCTTGATGAACATGGCATACTAGGTTCGGAAACTAAAATTACATTCTACCGTAACAGGGATGACATGTTGATCCGTTTTTTTACTATGGAAGATAACTTTGTTTATTGTAACGACATCCAAGGCCTTCTTTCAAAAATGGGTCTTCCAGAGTACAATCCAGATGATTGGAGATTGTTTATCGACAGCTCCAAACGTAGTTTGAAATGTGTGTTACTTCACAATGGTAACATGTTTGCATGTGTTCCGATCGGACATTCCGTGGTTCTTAAGGAACACTATCAAAATGTGAAGATGTGTTTGGAAAAACTGCGTTACAGTGAGCACAACTGGGCCCTTTGCGTAGACTTTAAAATGGTCGATTTTTTGCTAGGACAGCAAGGGGGATACACCAAACACCCTTGCTTTCTCTGTTACTGGGATAGTCGCGCTACTGATCAGCACTGGGTAAAGAAGGATTGGCCATCACGACAAGATCTTGCAGTCGGAGATAAAAATATCATCAATGAGCCACTTGTAAATTGTGATCGCATTATTCTGCCACCACTACACATAAAGCTGGGTCTGATGAAACAATTCGTGAAGGCTCTTGATAAAGGTGGCGATTGTTTTAATTACATCGCCCAAACCTTTCCCGGCCTCAGCATGGAAAAGCTTAAAGGAGGTATCTTTGATGGACCCCAAATTCGAAAACTAATGCAAGATCAAACCTTCACTGCTCGTATGACAGTAGTCGAGAGGGCTGCCTGGTGCTCATATGTCTCAGTGATACGAGAGTTTCTAGGTAACACAAAATCTTCCAACTTCCGGATCCTTGTGGATGTGATGCTTCAGAACTTTCAAGCTCTTGGCGCAAGGATGAGCATAAAACTTCACTATCTATTCAGCCATCTAGACTATTTCCCAGGCAATCTTGGCGATGTTAGCGAGGAACAAGGAGAGAGGTTCCATCAAGACATTAGGACAATGGAAGAAAGATATCAAGGTCGTTGGGACGTTCACATGAAGGCGGATTATCGCTGGACTTTGATCCGGGATTGTACCGAACAAAGCCATAGGCGGAAATCGTACAAGCGAACTTTCCTTCAGATGAACAGTTAAAATGGAATTGGACTTGCAAGCCAATGTGACGTGCTTGTTTTGCAAATAATGGACCAATACAAGTATTTGTATTTTTAGTGATGTTGATTGCAGTATGTTTACTACATAGTATGCTTTTTTTATCCCGCAAATTAAGAGCTTTGCCAGCATTGGCTCAGTAGCCATTCTTTTCAGGCGTATGTCTATCAGTTACCCTAAACTAACATATTGTTCATTGACCAGCCTTATATAAATGTTCATTTAAAAGTAGTCACTAACGGTATAAAATAAACCTAAATAATAAAATATCTCAAAAACTAGAGCCAATCTGAAAAAAATAAGGTCATTTTCAAACTCAGCGCCCCCAATATACCCTAAAACCGCTCTTACCTTATATGCCAAAATTTTTTTGTTGGCCAGTGTAATTCATTCAAGCGTACTTTATGAAAAGAGGATTGAGCATTTTATTAAAAAGCTACGGTATTAGTACCGGTACTACTGTTGCCAGATATGAAATCATAGCTTGCAACAAGTAATTATCAACCATTGCAGGCCGAAGTTTTTAGAAACTCTTATCAAAAACATAATGTACAATTATTGTGCATGCAAAAACAATAAAACTAAAGGTGTAATCAGGCGCATAGCCAGAAATTCGCAATGGGGGGCTGTTTTGGAGGTCTGGGTGCTCTTCCCCCAGTCGCTGGAGGCACGGGGGTCTTGGGACGGAGCCCCCAGCGCTCGAAAATTTTGCACTTTTTTTGCAAAAATAACTTAATTTTAGAGCTATTTTGATAAAAAATAATGCTTTTAAAACGTGGCATAAAAATTGGCTGCGCAACATGATTCAACTGGTTGCATAAATGGGCTATGTGGGAAGTGACTAATGATAACATTGCAGTTCTCTTGTTTGCATGCTGGTAAATCATAAAATCCTATTATTCAATAAAGCTCACACGGAGTAATCTATTTCGTCTATATTTTATAAAGAAAAATAATTGGGAGGGGGGCTAATGGAAAGATATTTGAGAGAAGTGATTGGTAATTAACTAACTCTGAATAGCCCCCCTATTCCTGAGTTTATAATATATTATTTGTTAATAAAACCTATGTTTGGCGTTTTTACACTCGCGATCAAATTTGATTGTTTAGTTTTAGGCATTTCTTAAAGTTTTTATTGATTTGTGACTTTAATTTTTGACAAATTAGCCCCCTCCCCCCCTGAATATATGTTTCAAAAGTTGCTTTATATATCCCTTTTCGTCAATTCCAACGGAAAAAAAAAAACAGTCTCAGAAGAGCTAAAAACGTGGCATTTTTCTGATTCTACATTTTGGTTGACAGGCCAATGGGGGGGGCTATAACCCCCCCCTCTTTGGCTACGCCACTGAGTGTAATGCTTTGTGTCTACGTAGTTTGTTTAAAAGAAGCATTACAAATCATTAAATGTGAAGTCTATCCATAAATCCCGCAATTACCATACATTGCTTTCGATGCTCGAACTGCATATCACGTTGTGTCCCTGAGAAAGACAGTTAATGCTATGTTTTAATCAGGGCCGAATTGTCGACTCGTCTAGATTGACAAAGATTATAATACAGTCCCCAAAGTGTCTTGTGTATGATTGCATGATAAGTCTACACAGGGTGCCTGATTCACACGTCCAATAAAACGCAATATTACACACACATAGCAGAAACGGGTAGAGCAGAGATTGCCAACATGAAATGTACATGGTGGGATGGGGGTTAGTGGTGCAAGGCAAGGAGGGAAGAATGTTTGCCTTCTTGATTTTTGATTGCACATTTGCTCACCTGCATACTACAAAGCATAGGCCTAGGAGCTCAGTGGAAGAAAATTTTGATTTTTCGGCTCATGTTTCGATTTTTCGTCGGCAGCGTGGCGGGAGAGTATAAACGTCGTGCTTACGACAACCCTGATCGCAAGATCTAAGTTCAACCCGCACCCTGGCCACGTTTTTGCATCCTTGGAAAAGGCGTTTTACGATGATTACCTTTGCATGGTGGGCTTCGAACAAGCAGCAAATTCTGTGCAATAATTCGAAAAAATTCACGGGAACATTGGAAACTCCTAAGCAGGTGCGGATTCGTCCAAGCACGAAGTACAGTTACTGCAATTAAAAGCGTACTGATCGTCCTATAGTTAGCGTCTAACGCTGTCCAGTGACACTGTGACAGGAAGATAAATATACACTACAACAACAACGTTTTTGCTCTGCCCCCTCTGTTTTACTCGCAACGTTTTTGTTGTAACCATTGTCAGCTGAATTTTACCATTTTTCCATGAAATTATTACACCACAGACTCATTATTAAGAGTATATTGTTGCACACAATGCGGATGCATTTAGCATTGAATATAAATATCCTAAATAGGGTAACCTTGTTAATTGAATATTTGGTTGTTTTGATTTTTAGATTCATTGCCCAGTTTATAAAAACCAGCAAGATTGGCTTAACTGTGTTTCTTTGTAGTTTCAAGGACTTTAAGGACGCCAGACAAATTTCAAGGACATTGGCCCATTTTTCAAGGATCAAGGACACAGCAAGATTAGCAAATTCAAGGACGATTCTTGAGATTCAAGGACGTTTGGCAACCCGAGGTGAAGTCCCAAGCGATTCCATCCTAGATCCTCAATGTAATTGGTCTATCTAGTTCTAGGTCGTCCAACTGGTATTTTTCTATTTGCTTTGGCAAGTAACGCTTGTTTGGAGAGTTTTTCCTAGGACATTCTGCTTACATGGCCAAACCATTTAAGCTGAGATCTTTCAATTCAGAGAAGTAGGATAACAGCTCGATGTTTCGAGATTTTCCAATAAAAGAACTACGCTTCTTGTTAAATAGTGCAACTCCTTCGACTCTTCGTAAAAACTCGTTTCGGATGCTTGCACTTGTGATCGCACTCTTTCGGTCATTATATATTTTTTCCGTGTAATTCGGCGCGCTTCTTGCACTTTGGTCGGCGAGGCAGAAAAAAACAAAAACATGCTAGGTTGGCGCTAAAATCCGGCGCAGTCTATTATAACTTTCCAGCTTGGACAGGCATTAGCATTTACCGGTGAGTGTTCTTTTGCATATTATTCCCCAATTAGTTAAGAGCTGGATTAATTCTAACCCTAATCAACACTAACCCCAACCTAAAATAACTTGATTAATTGATACATCTTTATCCTTCTATCACGAGAAAGGGACGGTGGCGCTATCTTTCGGACAAATCAGCACCCGCTTAGGCATAGGTGGGCACAAGTCCGTTAATCGTTATTCCGTTAATAACGAAGCTAACTTTTTCATTAACTCGTTAAATCCGTTAAAAAGTTTTTTCATGTTAACGGACTAAATTAACTTCCGTTAAGTTCTATTAACGGACTAAATTAATTTCCGTTAAGTTCTGTTAACTTCCGTTAAGGTTTTTGTGGTTAATATCTTGCTCCATTCATTTATTGTACCGGTACAAACCAGTTTGCACTAGTAACACTTGTTGCGTATTAGCACAAGTTTTTTGGAAAGCGAAGAAAGGAGGTCTTTTTAGTGTTAAATAATGTGCTGCAGCCTCATAGGTCTATTAATAATCGCTGTTCATAATTTCCGAAGATTTTCCGATCGCAGCTTCGTTAGTGCATTTGAACGTATTTTTATCTTGAAATTAGACTAGATGGAAGTTTGCCAGCAAACCCAGTGAACGACCGACGCATAGCTAATGCTGTGACGCTCAAAAGTACTTTTTGTCTACCATAAAATCAGCAATTATTCAAAAATATCTGATTATGGAACCTCCAGAAAAGTAGAGTCAAAATATTTGTCAGTTAAATATCTCCTGATATCATAAAACACCCTAGCTTGAGCCGTTCAAAAATTGATTTTTGGGGGTCTATTTGGGGGGTCCCTGAGGGCCGTGAGGGGGTGGCACCCCAGAACTATGTCAAAATATTTGTTTGTTAAATATCTGCTGATATCAAAACAGACTGGTACCCAAGTTGAGCTATTCAAAAAATTGATTTCTTGGGGGTCCATTTCGGGGGTGGCACCCCCAAATTATGTCAAAATATTTCTCTGTTAAATACTTACTGATATCATAAAACATTGGCACTCTAAGTTGAGCTGTTCAAAAATTGATTCTTGGGGGGGGGTGGCACCCACAAACTATGTCAAAATATTTCTCTGTTAAATATCTGCTGATATCATAAAACACTGGCACTCTAAGTTGAGCCATTCAAAATATTGATTTTTGGGGGTCCATTTGGGGAGGTCCCCGGGGGGGGGGGTGGAACCCCCAAACTATGTCAAAATATTTGTCTGTTAAATTTCTACTGACATCAAAAAAAAGTAGAACTCTAGCTTGAGCCATTCAAAAATTTGATTTTTGGGGGGTCCATTTAGGGGGGTCTCCGGGGGGATGGCACCCCCAAACTATGTCAAAATATTTCTCTGATAAATATCTGCTGTTATCTAAAAAAAGTAGAACTCTACCTTAAGCCGTTCAAAAAATTGATTTTTGGGGGGTCCATTTGAGGGGGTCCCCGAGGGGTGGCACCCCCAAACTATGTCAAAATATTTGTTTGTTAAATATCTGCTGATATCATAAAACACTGGCACTCTAAGTTAAGACGTTCAAAAAATTGATTTTTGGGGGGTCCATTTGGGGGGATTCCTGGGGGGGTGGCACCCCAAACTATGTCAAAAATTTGTCTGTTGAATATCTACTGATATCAAAAAAACTAGCACCCTAGCTTGAGCCGTTCAAAAAATTGAATTTTTGGGGCCCCATTTTGGGGGGGTTCCCGATGGAGTTGCCCCAAAAAATTTCGGGAGAAAACATTGCATTTGCAGCTCAACAACTTTACACAAAAATTAGATTTCGATGTGTTGTGGTTTAGAAGAAGAGCGTACAAAAATTAGGAAGAAAAAAAAGGAAAGAAACAAACCTCATCGCGGCCAAAAGTGGGTTGGTTGGGATAAAAGGGTATCTTGAGACATACAACCCTATGAAATATTTTTTGCCGTATTTAAGCCGTTTTTGACTGAGACCGCGTTTTACGCCAAACTTGCGAGGCGGTTTTCGGGTTCTAAAACCAAAGTCACGTGGCCTATTGCCTCGAAATTGTGTACAAACATACAACTCATTAATCTCAAACTGCTGTCCAAATTTCATGTTGCTAGACCCAACCGTTCTTGAGTTACAAGCAAAAGTCTGAAATTTCGCACTCGTTAGTTGGAAAATGGCCGAGTAAAAACAGAGGAACACGCGACGCGAGCGTCGGTCGTTAAATTAGGCTGCAAAATGTAACTTCCAAAACACAAAAAGACCACCATAGCAATAAATATTTCCTTGCAATTAGGTCAACAGCGCCAATACGTGTCCTAGAAAAGAGTGAATAAAAAGAAATGTAAATTACACGTAAAATGTTAATGAATTAACAGACTTTATTAACTTCCATCAACCTTTTTTTTATCAATGTTCCTTAAATGGAACATCTTTTTAGATGAGTGATAGCGCACTTTTTTACCAAAATACATCAAAACTTTTACTGAAAATGGTCTTTAGAAAGGATGATTGACATTTATGACCACTCGGTTTGGAAAAAATCCATTTGAGGTGGGAACGTGTTGAAGCGAAATATGACGAAAAATCAGCATCTTCTGACTGCAGTGTTTATCCCTCTGTAACACCAAGTTTAATTTTTATAAAAAAGAAACTATTACACACTATATGTCTTGGAAAGACAATGCAATGATATCACCATAGCGACACAATTATTTTTTTACATCTAATTTGTGCAAAACGCTGTCCAAAAAAATTGTTCCATATAACAAACATTGGCAGTTTACCATACATCAATTATATGTTTGTTAAATGGAACAATTTTTTTTGGACAGCGTTTTTCATAAATTAGATGTAAAAAAATAATTGTGTCGCTATGGTGATATCATTGCATTGTCTTTCCAAGACATATAGTGTGTAATAGTTTCTTTTTTATAAAAATTAAACTTGGTGTTACAGAGGGATAAACACTGCAGTCAGAAGATGCTGATTTTTCGTCATATTTCGCTTCAACGCGTTTCCACCTCAAATGGATTTTTTCCAAACCGAGTGGTCATAAATGTCAATCATCCTTTCTAAAGACCATATTCAGTAAAAGTTTTGATAATAAGCTAGATTGTAAGGGACCAGAGTCATTGAAATTCAGGGAAAGACAGCCATTGTGAAAATAAGCATCATTGTGCAAATAAAGTAAACCCAACTTTATTGCATAAGCGCATTTCGATTTATTTACGCTCACGAACTGCTGCATCCTTTTATTGCTTTGCTTTTCCTTCGGTGAGAGTTAAGAAAAATAATGCTTATTTTCTTTGCCTTTCTATAGTGAGCCAATGCGAGGCACTAAACGTAAAGTAGATCAGTGCTAAAGTAATCCAGCTATCCTGTTTTTATTTCAGTTTTGGCACCACTTGCTCAAATTTCTTGAAAATTTTGTCACGGTTGAGATTAAGATCGAGAGAGAGAGAGAGAGAGATTGTCACGGTTGCAGTGGAAGTATTGCCATCAAGCGTGTAATACAAGTTAATAACAACATGACTTGGGTGGGAGTTGAACCAAGGTCTGGCAAATGGATAATCCCTAAATCGGTGCTCCATACCACTCAACCATGCTACCATAATTTTTCAAAACAATCATAACTTGATTGCAATTTTTGTAATTACGTTACTGTATAGTAAGCCTTGGTCATTTATTACAAAATGCATATTGGTAAACTGCCATTGTTCCTTAAATGGAACATCGTGTAACTTGCATCCGGATCAGGATAGAGAACTGAAACTTTTTTTGTGAGTTATTTACCATGATATCACTAATATATATAAAAATAAACAAAATCCCTCCAGGAAAAATAGGCTTGGTAAAATAAAGGTTAATTAAATCTGAAAATACCGGATTAACGTTAACGGAGGTGTGAAGTTTGTTAACGGACTAGTGGTTAACGAAGCTAACGTTTTGCATTAACTTGTCCACCTATGCGCTTAGGTGTTGACCATTTTCAAAGTTTTCCGGTTGACTTCTTTCTACATAAATTTGCTGATTGTTCGAAGCCATCTGGCACAGATAATCATCGTAAAGCGCCTTAGCCAAGAACGCAACAACGTGACCTTGAACCCAAACCTAATTTGAGGTTAACCAAAGACGTCAGATGTGACTGTAAGGTAATCAGGAAATACTGCACAAAATACTACCCGCATTTTGCATTAATTTTACTGTGCATATTTACTGCTTCTTTCTTTTTCTGAAATAAACCTTTCCCTGCCCCTCCCCAGCATCAAGTTAAAACTATGATAGCAAAAAAACTATTGCTTTATCACGGAGACCTCTGTGACTTTATGCACAAAAAACCTACAGAGTAATGGAGCGAAAGATAAGACAGAATATTTTCAACCGTTCTAGCACGTGACCAATTCAATTTTGGTGAAACCCCCCTTTTTCATTCCAATACACTCTTGCATTTATGATTTAACTGACTGCGTAAATGTCTAGTAGGCGGTGGCTATAATGATAAAATTTCAGGCCTTTTATTACAAAGGAAAGAGCTAATGAAATTTTGGAAAAAGGGCTAATGAAACGAGATTCAAGTGAAGCGATTAATAATTGGCTAAATTAAATACGGTTTTGCCCCCCTATTATCCGATGTTGACACGAATAACATTCTACCAAAAGCGCGACGACTTCTTTAACCACTAATAGCGCAGCGCAAAATGGGCAATTAACTTTTTTATTTGCTGAAGCGCAGCCCAATTTCCGCAACGAACTTTTTAGTTGAAGCACAACGCAACTCCGCAATTGCGACACGGGATTTTCGTACCAAGTCAAAGCGCTATATTAATTTCCGCAACCAGATCCACATAACACAATGCAAATTCCGCTATTTTTCGATTTTAGGTCGCGTTTACGTATAGGTTTGACAACTAGATTTTGCACTTGGTGATCAAACCTGTCGCTTCTACATATGACAAAAGAAGCTCTTTACACATAGCGGTTTTGACGACGTGGAACGAAACCTTACGCGGAACGAATGGTCAAAAGTTTTGACGACGAGGAACGAATGGTCAAAAGTAGCAAAAACTAGTTTTCAGCCCGGTTTTGAAACCTGCCTTTTACGAGGTTTTCAAACCTGAAACGGATTTAAAATGCAATGAATGACTGAAAACAAAGTTCAGACACTAAAGAGTTCTTGCCCAATTCGAGCGCTGCAGCTGTTACTGCGATTTACCTTAATCCCCCACAATACACATCATTTGATCCAAGTTTTCGTATCACAGCGTTTGCACAATGAAGTTGGACAATTTGGGTCGCGAAACCAGGAGTAAAAACCGCTCCTAAAATAAAGGTGCCAAACCTGGTTTCCCCGTGTCAAAATTCGTTTACACGTGGCTGAAGTTTCGTTCCTGATCGCGCGAACCGTTTTAGACGATTCAGTTATTTACTAAAGAAAAACAGCATTTGACAGTATTTTACAATTGAAATAAAACAAAATTTAGTTTTAAGTATAAAATTGTGCTTATTACCCGAAAAAAACTGAAAGCGCAGCGCAATGGATCCGCAACGCAAAATAAAATATTCCAGCGCAACCTAACTTTCGCAATTGCGGAAGTAGCGCTTTGCCCACCTCTGCTTATCGTATAATGAAGACTAAATGAAGCATTTTGCAGTAAGAGATCGAACTTGATTTCTTCATTTTAGTCATTTTTGAAAGTTTTTACTGATTTGTAAGCTTCATTTTTGACAAATATTAGCCATACTAAGTGAATGTTTCAAAAGTGGCTTTAAACCACTTTAGAGTCCATAGCATTGCAAGACTGCCTAGGAAAAGCAAAAAACGTAATAATTTTCTTATTGAACACTTTGGTCGACAGGCCAATGGGGGGCTACAGCCCCCAGGCTACTTTACTAAGCTGAACACCTCTTCTGCCTATATCATACATCGTCCTGCCCGAAGGAGCAAAAAATTTTCTTTGATCAATCGATTTGAACACAGAGTTCCTACAAGAACAAAAAATGCATTTTTATTGTAAATTGTCACACAAACACAATTGTTTCCACACATGCCCCATGCAGATAATTAAGCCATTCAGGATTGAACAGGCTCGTTTGAAGAGAGCATCACGCCATGCTGTACCAAAATTGAACGGTTTCGAGATTTTATGTGGTAGCTGTTACTAGCTTCCCGCTATTAGCAATAGAATTCCCCTCCGATTCGCATTGGACTGGTATATCATCGGCTGTACTAGCGACTTCCAATACGAGTTCTTGTGAAATTTCGCTCGGTTTCTGATCACTGTTTTCTTCGGACTCATTTTTTGAAGGAGTCGTCGTTGATTTCGCATTCCTAGCGTTGCAGTTTACTCCATTTGTGTCGGGAATAGGTGATTTTGAAGATTTTTCTAAGATTAAAAAATGTGAATGCACTGTCGCTGAATATTTTCCATCGTATTATCCGAGGGCGTAGCTAGGAGGGAGTATACCGATACCGAACTTTTAACACCATGACTGAAAACTTGAAATTGTGCTCTCTTTCTCTCGAACACATATTGAAAGTGGAGAAGGAATATCCTGCATTCTCATCTAAATTGCGAAGTTCCTTAAGGTCTCTCCCGAGAAACTGGCATTACTTCGCCCAGTATGCTGTTTGCTCTCTTAATCTTAGCTGTCATGGTGACAACCTCTTTACTCTTCTCTTACCTATACAAGGTCAATTAGAAGGAAAACCTCTACAACGACTGTGATGCTCAACAAAATTATCTTTTCCTCGAATGGCCTGCCTTTAAGTCTCTTTCTCCCAAAAGAGCTACTTTTGGCTTTTTCTTGATTTCCAAACATTTCATACGTTATAGTCGCCCGGTTGCTCCATGTTTTGCAGTGAACATAATACAATATTAAACGTCATATTGGGCAATTAGAGTATTATTTAAAAAATCTGTTACATCGACAAAATATCTACGTTCCATTATTTCGAATCTGTATTTCAAACTCAATCTTGCCAAGCAACATAATTTTGCTAATGAATGAAATCAAAGTTTCACCTACTTTCTTCATTTCTTATCGCGTCTTTTTTCGATTTCTCTTCGTTGTTTTTCTTTCGTCGTGGGTTTTCCTTCGTCGTTTTCTTCTCCCCTTCCTCGTACTGACGTAGGCGCTGGGCAAGCTCATTCCTTTCCGACTGCAGAGCTCGGCTCAACTTCTCCAAACGAGCTTGCTTTGCTTCGAGTTGCTGAGTCTGAAGAAAATCAGAGCTTAATTTTTATCTGGCCATTCAGATATAAGGTACGAATAACTACTAACGCTGGCGATCAGTGGACGAATGGATAGAGCGTCTGCTACTAATACGATAGACACGGGTTCAATTCCCAGTTGGGACAAACCACGAACTTTAATACCGGCATTCATAGCTTTCCTGCTTGACGTTAAGGAAGGAAAAGAGACGGTGTGAAGCTTTCATCGTATGCGTCAGACAGGTGGGCATTTGGCAGTTGACTCGAAGACCGAAACGTCTCTTCACTGTCTCCCGGACAAGGCTACTCGGAGAATAAAAGTGTAATTTACAATAAGCACTATAAACAGCAACAATGCATCTACAATTTTTGCAGGTCAAGATGTTTAAAGCATTGCAGATTCGAAAATTTTTTCCGATTTCAGGCCAGAACACAACCTTTTTCTCTACTTTGTTGGGAGACAGCTAGCATCAAGCCCTCTATGGTATTTGCAATAAAGGCCAAAATACTTTTTAGCTAAAACCATGCTCTAGAAACCATTTGGAGCCAGAAAACTAAGTTAAAAACCTTTGAATTTGATTGTTTATTTTTGATAGAGCTATATCACTTTAATTAACAGTTGGTGAGGGACACAGAATTTGTCTGTGACTCTAGGCACAGCATATAAATTGAATAAGTGTTACTTACATAGTCAACGGTGTTGGCAAGAGCCTTGGTGGAATCTTCCCATTTCTTTTGCATTGTAGCTCGGTACTTTTCAGCTTGTTTCAGCTTCTTACTCATTTTATCCATCTCGGTACGAAACGACGTGAATACCTCGTTACTCTTCTCGAGCGTGGACTGGAAATCTTCAAATTTTTCAGAGTAATATTGAAGCTGAAAGACACAAACTGAAGAAGTGAGTAAACGAACACGAAAGTAGTTTGATTTAGACGGATGCGAAACTTTCGAAAATGGAATTACTTTCCAAGCCCAACTCATAACTGCTAACACAATCGGTTGACAGCATATAAGCATAAAAATTTTAACCCGCACTTTACAAAGCAGCCAGGGCAATAGTGAAGTTGCCCATCCAGCTGCGTACCGTATGAGAAGGATACCGTCAGCAGCGTTCGCCTCAATCGCCCGTAGTGTTGGCACGACAAGCCAAAGGTCTTTAAATGACGTGAAAATACTTATTTCTTTCCTGGGACTAACGGCATCGAGTTTGGGTTCCAAGATGTGGCATACTGACAAACAGACACTTTTTATTGTCAACGGTAACAATATACAAAAAATTTTTTTAAAGATGAAAATAACGTAAATAATATAAACTCAACAAAGGAGATGTGATGTGACCTTGGAGGGGCTTCGAGCCAAACAACAGCTCCCCGAAGTTGATAAGAATTTTTGATTTGATTGAGAAATTACATAATATTGTTAATTCGAACAAAATAACTAATTGAGCTTTTATACTAAATAGCTTTGAAGCAATATATTTTTTATCGTTTTACAGAATTTTTTTAGAGAAAGCGTTTTTAAATCTTGTCCTATACTATTCCAAGTTTTTACATCCATAGATTTAAACGATTTTTGAAACCTAACTAGACGAAATTTTGGGACATAGAATGTTAGTTGAAGCTTACTTCTAGAGGAGTAATGATGTACATTGCTTAGTAGTAAAGCAATTTTGAAATGTATCAGGAAGTTAAGAGTTTTTAAATTTGAGCATATTTAAAGCAATTTTAATTTTACACAAATCATGAATTTTTACAATATCAAGTTGCCTAAAAGAAGGTGTAATATGTTCAAACCTGCTAATCCCAGTTATAGCTTTTACAGCATTGTTTTGCAACAGTTGTAAAAGTTACATGGATCAGTAGATTCCCATATTACGAGACCATATAGGAGATGTGGCTTTATAAATGCATTATACAAATTTAGTAATGCTATTGCTGGCAAAACCTTTCATTTCCAAAGAATTCCTGTTGCTCTGGCAACTTTTTTGCAATGCTTTCGATATGTGATTTATAGTTGAGATGTTGCTCCAAAGTCATGCCTAGATATATTTTTCATTAGCCGAAGATTTCACGCTCACTTCATCAATATTTAGCCGAAATTCTACAGGGGTACTTCGTAAAGTGGGTTGAATTACTAAGATCGTAGATTTTTTGGGATTAATTGTTAATTGGTTTAAGATTATCCAATTCGAAAGTTTATATAATTCAGTATAAAGCGAATTTTGTAATTCTCCTTTTTTTTTAACTAATAGACAAGTGTCATCAGCATATAATCTTGGAAGCAGCATCATGAAGATCATTTACACAAATTATGTAAAATAAGGGACCTAGAATTGATCCTTGAGGTACCCCCATACTAATGGGTTTCCGACTGGAGATTGATTCATTTGTATTTACATATTGTTTACGGTCCGTAAGATAACTCTAAGCAATTTAAGCGCAACACCTCCAACGCCATACTGTTCTAGTTTTAGAAGTCGTTCATGCGAGACTGTATCAAATGCTTTTTTTAGACCAATCATTACCAAGCATGATGCAATTTTGTTGTTCAAGGTGTCTTATAAGGTTGTTGTAATGCCTTAATAACGCATGGGTAGTAGAATTAGAGCGAAAACCGTATTGGAGGGAATATAAAACATGATGTTTTTCAAAAAACGATATTAATCTTGCTTTAATTAATTGTTCAAAAATGTTAGATAAACTTGGTAACACAAAAATTGGACAATAATTTGTTACTTTGTATTTGTCATTACATTTATATAAAGGAGTCACCGCAGCAATTTTAAGAACATCTGGAAATTTATCAAAGTTGAAAGCCAAAGCGAAACAATGAGTAAAATGTGATGTCAGAACAAAGCCCTGCTACTTTGACAAAGTATGAGGTTATAACATTCTTCTTTGCAGATTTTTTTGATTTTAGAGAATTTATAATATTAAAAATTTCGTTGGGTCAAGGCGGCTCAGAAAAAAATTAAGGATTGAATACGATTTTTCACGTACATTTTACATTGAAATGGATGAGTTTGAGGAATTTGATCGGCTAAATATTTACCTATATTAACAAAATAGGTATTGAAAGACTCTGCAATTTCCGTAGGAATTTCTAATAACGTATTGTTTGAAGAATCGCATCATTTCGTTGGAGGATCGCAAAATTTAGCTTGCTTCGTGTTATTCCGTAGAATTTGTTTCAAAGTTTACCACATTCTCTTTGGACTAGATTTATTTTTGATTATTTCATCATGAAAATAATTATTTTGTATATTTCTTATAACTAGCAATTTTATGAGGATCGCCGCTTTTGAAGTGGGTGTAATACATTTTCTGTTTTCGGCGGATAACGTCATATACTTCTTTTGTTAAGCAGGGCTTTTGCAACAAGCGTTTCTGTTTTCTACTAGCAAATTTAAGAGCTGCATGTTTATTCACCACTTTTGAAATGACCTCGTTAAATATAATCAATTCATTATTGAAATTATCTGCTGTAATTTCGGGTACTTGATTGAAATGATTTTCTAATTTTAATTTCAAATTTTCAACAAACTTAGTAGTTTCATAATTACAGAAACAACTAAATTTTTGTTTTTGCACAGTTTCAGAATATTTACGTTTTTGGGAGGAACTTTTCGATTGTCTAACATAGCAAAAGTAAGAGAGTGATCTGAGATAGGGTAATTAAACATTCCCAGTGTTATTTCTAATTCAGACTCATTAGTAATTATGTGATCCAGCAAGGTTTTTGAACAAGTCGTTACTCGAGTTGCAGTAGTTATTCTTTGGAAGCAGCCATTGCTTTTTTAAATCAGATTAAATTTTTTGCCAAACTTTCTTGATAGTTATTGCAGGGAGTATTTATATTCAATATGTCACCGATTATATAGTACCGTTTATCAGCTAAATTAAGATGTGCCTAACAATTATTTAAATTAGTTAGAAATTCTTGTGTGTTGTTTTGAGATGGATGTCGACAAATGCAACCAAAAATGCGTTTATGTTTTTCTGGAGAATTTGTGCCAGCAAATTCGAACCATATTTCTTCTAACCAATTCATACTAAAGGGAAATTTGTTAGTCCTTTCAACTTCTATATTTTGTTAAAAGTAGACAGCTACTTTTCCTACTATAGTAGGAGAATTACAGTGAAAAAATCTGTATCCTGGAATTGAGATATTGATTAAGGGAACATCAGCAAGTCGGGTTTTAGTGGTACATAAAATATCAAGTTTATAGCGAAGAGAAACACATAATTCATAAAGTTCATCCAAGCGTTTATGTAACGAGGAAATATTTAGATGCAGAATGAAAATCGAATTATTTCCATTAATTTTTATATCTTTCATGCGAAGGTCATGCATGCCACATGCATTGATATTTAAGAGTGTTTCAGAACCAAAATTTTCAGCAACAACTGTAAAAACAATACTGACGCCTGATAATAATCTCATCCAAAAGTGTAATGAGTCCAGCTAATTTCAACCATGATTATGAACACTGTGATCAAACGTACACAACACACTACTAGTGAAACCAAATCAGTGCCAGACTAGATTTTGAAAACGTATTTGAAGCACATACAGTATAAAATATGAGCAGTTTGCCGCAGACCACTTGGAGATTTCAAAAACTCAATAACATTTGGCCAGAGTAGGATGCAGTTATTTAAAATTTTTCTGCAGTATTACGTTATCAAGAAAACATTTACCACAACCGGAAACTACTAGACTAAGCCAAAATTTCATATTTATTTTAAGCAAGGAGTGGCTCTTAAGGGTCACTAGCATTGCTCGTATGTACAGTTGTCTAATTACAGGAACCACAAACCTGTGCACGTAGTTCTTTTTCTTGTTTCACTTTCGACTCGTAAAGGACAGTTCTCTCGATCAGCTGTTCGAGAAGATTCTGTTTTTCTTCCGCGTTTTTCTCTCTTTCTTCTTGCTGTTCTAGAATAGTTTTTTCGAGCTTTGCAGTGACAAGTTGTTCTTGAAGATTGTGCTGCTTTACTAATTTTTCCATCGCCTGTCAAAATCACAAATGAAAATAAGTGAAAGCCAAACATAATCAAAACGATGTGGAGAGACAGTCCAAACGGCGTTGACCACCTCAGGCCTCTTGCAGCGCTTTTTAGAGTAACAGGTCCGAGGACGATTGGCCTTCTAACCGCAATGGACTTAACAACGACTTCTCAATAAACCAGTCAAATTCGATTGAACAAGCCTATGTGTAGGGAATGGTCAAATTGGTTATTTCCCAGTTGAACAAAGCCATACCGAGCGTATTTGCGCTACGCTATGAAATGTTAACATTTTCGAACCAAAATGAATTCGTTAATTTTCAAATACAAAGTTGGCTCAATCTTGGGTTGCTGTAAGCACAATCTTACTGTATTTTACTGATCAAGTACTGACAATGCTCGCTTATACCAAAATGTATTTGCTTTCCAAATGAAACAGAATCGCAATCTTTTGTTTTGTGCTTTGTAAATTTATTTTGTTTAACCAAATTCTTTAAAAATAAATACGACTTTTATGAACTACAAAGACGACCATTCTCAACTCACGGCTTCTCTTTCTTGATATTTGTCAACAATTTCGTTAAGTTTTCCTCCAATCCTCTCGTTTTCCGACTGAAGTCTATTGCTCCCATCCACCGCGTTTTTCATCTGACTCTGAATTTTGTCCAACGTAGTCTGAAATAATCAATTATTTGAATAATCGGCTGGTTGCTCATAGCTTTCTTCCAACCAACTTTTTGTTGCATTTAGACAAATTCACTGAAATTTGACCACAATCGCATCACACCATATATAAGCTGAGACGAAAGAATTACCTGGAATTCTGCAGCCATTTCCTGTCGAAGATTAACTTCCTCCAATGATTTTTGGTTTTGTTCTTCCTGAAATGCGAAAAAGTTCAGTTAAATCCAGCCTTAAAACCAAACTACAATGCGGACGTGAAGTGTGGACACAATGCAGCCAATAGCATGGAAGGGATTCTCAGTTTTTTTTAGTAAACAGAGTTCAATTCTGTATCGTAGTTGCGTACTACAAAATCGTAATTAGAACAACATCATTAGATCGTGCAGGAATCTATCTAGATATCATTCCATCGTCAATATGTCAAAGAAAAATTATGGAACACACCAGTCCATTACACGTCAGTGCTGAATCCTTGATGCATAATGAGGTGCTGCAGCTTGCGATTAAGATACTGAACACCAGCGCTAGACATTAACCACTCCATTTACACATTAAAAGAGCAGTGAATTGATATCACTAAATGAAGCAAAATATTAAATTGTAGCTAAAAGATTACCCAGAAAACTAAACAAAAAAAGAAGGGCTGGTCATGCAAGCAGCAGTATTTCATTTTTTCAAGTCAAAAAAAACAACCCAATATAGACCTTCAATGCCTTGTTTCTTTTCTGCAGTTCTCGGCACAAACTTTCAAGCCTACTTCGGGCAGTGATGGCTTTGTTGTGCTCAGCTTGAATTTGCTCTTTTTCTTTCATTACTTGAGCCTAAAAGGTTATAAACCGTTCGTAATTTAATTTTTATTTTAAGCATAAATTGCATTTGAACCAGGCTCCTCTGTCCGTCTTAGCAGTTAGCACCAGTAGCACACCACACAAATGCAAAGCTCATATTTTTGGGTCATATTAGCAACTTTTCGTCCCACTGAACCACCTCAACAAGTAGCCTTGGCCCTATTATAAATATTTTCCCCAAGGACACAACGATGAATTGCTAGTTTGGGAATCGAATTGGGAGGCAGCACTTTGTCGATTACTCATCAGTGCTCCACAACTGACAACTAAACTGCTGGTTTGTTTAGCAACTGAAAACTATCTAACACATTTTAATGCATTTCAGAATTTCAATAATCGAGAAATTTGGCTCAACATGAAAGTGACAGATTGTTCTTTGTTGTTACTCTTAACAAGCAAGTTCAAGTTTGCCAATTGACGCCACTAAATAAACACACAAAAAAACTAAAACAGATGAAATAGAGTAAGCAAAGATATTATTAGGAAAGCAGTGCCAGAGTGACAGCAAAAAGGTATCGTAAGGTCATCGAGTATGCAGCCACTCTGGGAAGCCATAATATAAGCATATGGCATTTTCATTCGAGCTAAACACAAAAAAGACAAAAAAATAAAAAAACAACGTGTATAGACAACAAGAAAGAGTGATTAGAAATATATAAAGATTGTCAAAAAGAACAACAAATTGACGAAAAAAACTAGAATTCAGTTCTTTATCTTTGTCTCCTAAAAAATAGAATCAAAACCATCGCAGTTGCAGTACAACACCAAAAATAAACTTTACAAAGTTTTCAAAAGGCACTAGAAAGCTTTTCAGGATTACACTGTTTGCATGTTCATGGATACATGAAACGAAGTAAACGCCGTATGCTCTTGATTCACCTGCTTTCTTTGACTGATACGAATCTGTTTGTGCAATAATTTTTGTTGATCTAAAAGATCAGCATATTTTTTGCACAGGGCTGCTATTTTCTCCTCAGGAGTCTGCAGACTGTTAAGAGCTTGCATCATCAGGCTCAGGTCTTTTCCTGCAAAATATAGTTATTTAACCAAGGAAGTCATATGACAAAAAAAATCCAACTAGGTTCCTGTGATTACTGAATGAAACTTTTTGAGAATAAAAAGAGCCACCGATGACCTACTGTAGCAATTATCAACAACGTAAGACAATGGCACAGCCATTACAATTAACGTGAGAGTTACTTACTAAAATCATCCTAGTTATGCTGAAGCAAGAAGACACAATAAAGTGTTCAAACTAGAATATTCTGAATTATGTGAACAGTTGGGTCAAGAAGGTCTACCATACTCGACTGTCTATCTACCACACTCCATGGAAGCTAAGATTTTAAAGAGTTTCTCAAATTTTGAGGGCTGTGCCCATTTTTCAAAAAAATATGAAGGGGCAAAAAGGTTGGTCTACAACTTTTAGGTGTGGATGTTTAGGCGCCGCCGATTATTTAACAGCACTATTAGGCACCTGGACTTTTAGGCACCAGAGGTGAAAAAAAATTTTTTTTAGTGTTTCTCCCAAAAAAATTTTTACAAAAAATTTTTTTTTCATAATAAAGAAGTTTTTCAAAAAAATTTTCTCTTCAAATAACAGTTGTTTTCAAAAAAAAAAATTTTTTTTTACAATTTTTCCTGAAAAACTCTACATACAAGGGCTCTAGTTTAAATTTATCATGCTCACTGCTTTCTCTTCAACAAAAATAAAGATAGATGAAAGACAGTTTAAGAAGAGCTCTCTTAGTACTGCACACAGTCGTCAATGGTACTGCTCAGGACTGCTTAGTACTGCACTGCTTACATACTTAGGTACCCCAAATATCACTTTTTTTGAAGGACTTGACGTAGGGAGCCAGTGTTTTTGATATCAGTAGATATTTAGGAGAAAAATACTTTGACGTGGTTTGAGGGTGCCACCTCCTCTCGGGGACCAAAACGGTCCCCCCAAAAACCTATTTTTTTAACAACTTAAGTTCAGGAGCCAGTGTTTTTTGATATCAGTAGATATTTAAGAGACAAATATTTTTATGTGGTTTGGTGGTACCACCCCCCATTGGGGACCAAAATGGACCCCCCGAAAATCAATTTCTTGAATGACTTAAATTAAGGTGCCAGTGTTTTTTGATATCAAGTGAAATGGAACTGGTGAAAGTCCTGTATTATTTTCCCCTGCGAAAATGAACATCTAGTTTAATTTTGTTTTTCAAGAACTTTTTTTCAAATAAAAGCTTTTTCCAAAAAAAGGTTTTTCAAACGAAAAGTTGTACTTTAAAATGTTTATATCTTTGAAGCTTTTCATCTGACACTTGTCAAGAAAAATCGTCTCAAAGGAGAGCCGAGCAGTGATTGGCTGAAAAAGGATTAATAAGAGAAGCTCATTATTTGTGAACAGTCTTTAAGCTGTGCACAAGTTTTTTTTGCCAGCATAGGGCAGGGTTAGAACTTTTGATAAAAATGATTGTCTAGCCCATTTTCCTTCTTCTCTATCTATCGTTGACTTCTGGCTCAGACCATGGGTGTGGTCCAATTGTTGAGTCACCCAGAGTTCCTCTGTGACCTCAACCCTCTTAAGAATGAGGTAAAACGACAGGTCGGAGGGCTACCATTGACGACAGCACTAAGTGCAGTACTAAGCAGTACCTAAGCAGTACTATAGTACCTAAGCAGTGCAGTACTATGTTAGGGTATTTGTCTCTGAATTGTCTCTTGATATCAAAGATGTAGTACCCTACCTTAAGCTGTCAAAAAAACTGATATTTGTTCGCGTCCATGTGGGGTTTTTGGGGGGTTGGTCCCCCTAAATTATGGCAAAATAGTGTTGTCATAAGAATTTCTACAAACACCCCAAAAAAGTAGCATGCTTGCTCATGGTGTTAAGAAAGTGCTTTTGGGGGGGCGTCTTCACAGAGAATGAAATCTGATACCCTCTCATCATACCTAGCATCAAACAAAAAATATTCAAAGCAATTTTGTCGTAATCGAAAAAAAATTAATTTGCTAGATTCAATTAAATCCTAGTTTGAAAGTAGCGCCTTTGCTCATAGTGTTAAGAAAGTGCTTTTTGGGGCATCTTCACAGAGAATGAAACCTGATACTTTTTGATCATACCTAGCATCAAACAAAAAATATTCAAAGCAATTTTGTCGTAGTCGAAAAAAAATTAATATGCTAGATTCAATATAATCTTGGTTTGATAAAAGCAATGACCAAGTAGATACTTGAACCCAGGTGTAAGGTTTAAGCACTGGTGCATTTAACCATTCGGCCATGGCAATACACGAGCGTAGGTGAGTACCTCTAAAGTATGTCAAAATATTGTCGTCTTTAAAATGTTGTAGTGATAGCAAAAGAAAGTAGCGCGCTAGCTTGAGGTGTTTAGAAGATGATTTGTGGGACGTCTTCACAGAGAATGAAACCTGATACCCTCTGATCATATGTAGTGTCAAACAAAAAATTGTATAAACGATTTCGTGGTAATGGAAAAAAAAAATTAGTATGCTAGATTCAATATAATGTTGGTTTGATAAAAGCGATGATCAAGCAGAGTATTGAACCCAGGTCTTAGGTTTCAAGTACTGGCGACTTTAACCATTCATCCACTGCAGCTTGCGCGCGTGTGTGAGTAAAATCACTTAATAAACATCGCTGTCACAAGTTTAGGGTGCATATGCCCCAAACCACGTGACGTAGCGCTTCCAAAATTGCAGTGACGCAAGTCCATGAATAGACCTATCATCTGTCCAAATTTCAAGTTTCTAGCTTTGGTGGTTTCGGAGTTTTTGTTCCCATAATGTGATTTGCTTAAATTTAATAAATAAATAAATAAAGAAGAAAAAGAAAGCGTTGGAATCGTCATAATTTATTTTTGAGAGCTGAAAGGGCATGCCCAGTCGCTTCTAAATTCGAAAGTTTTATTCTCCTAGTGCCATTAGTTTTCAAGCTAGAGCTGTTTAAACCTACAATTGGCATTTCATTTTTAAACCTACGATTGGCTCGGAAACCCATATCACGTGACCAATTGCCCCCAAAATTTGCACTAAGAATGATTCATATGTGCCCCAGCTAAGATCTACATTTCAAGTTTCTACCTTTAACCGTTTCAAAGTTATAGCGTTTTTTTATTTTTGTTTACGAATTCATAAATTTTGCCAGAAAAAAAAATAGGGACTTCCGACGCAAAGCGTCGCTGAAGTCCCAAAAAGCGTTTTTTTAAGCTGTTATTTGAAACAAAAAGTGTTTTTGAAAAAAAATTTTTTGGGGGAGAATTTTAAAAAGTTTTTTTCAAAACTTCTTCAAAAGAGAATTTTGAAAAAGAATTTTTTTAAATTTTCAAAAAAAATTTTTTTCACCTCTGGCACCTAAAAGTCTTGGTGACTAAACGTTCAGTGCCTAAACATCTTTGCATAAAAGTTACAGTCCACAAAAAGGTATTTTGATATATATACAGAGTTTCCCATTCCAACAGTTAAGTTTTCTCACTGAGACAATAGGCCTACATTATTTTTGAAAAAGTAAACAGGGACGAACATCATCCAATAACCTTTTCTCAAACAAAGTACAATATTGTAGAACTTTTAAACACCATGTCTTATTAGAAAGTAGGCGTATTGTAGCAACATTGATACGGATTATTTTAATATGGCATCTACAATTCTATAACCACAAACTTTTTCCAGGGTTTATTGTTTTGCAATCTTAAAAATACACGTTGCTATGCAGAAATTTGGAGCAAAAACATTTATAAAAACAAATTTTCTAAAAAAATTCTGCGATTGTTTGGGCTTCACCCCAGGTACCTAACTCACACAAGTAAAGATTGATTACACTTTACAGCAGATGTAATTTAAACGTTACTACCCGAAGCATTTGAAAACTCGTTCCTGGACCCCAATAAATAATCGCTCCTTTTTTTAATTTTTGGCTGCACGGTAAGCAAAATTAGTATCAGCTGATGAAACATATGGCATGCAGTTGTACATTTTGCATTTGGGGTGCTCCCAATCTGAATTCCTGCAAACGCTTATGCTCATATCCTTGCAATAACAAACCAATCCTATATTTTCATCCCATATTATGTTTTCAAGATGATGATAACAAAAATTTTAACATATCTGGAAATTTTTTTTGCAAATTTAAAATAAAAAATTTAAGCAAAAAATAAGGTGAAAGAAGAAGCGATTCAAAAACTTGTGCTTTCAGATCCCTATTTAATACAAACCTAATTTTACAACTGGTTTATCTTTTGATGCCTGCTTGCCATCTTCAGGAATAGGGGATGGAGACCCTGATGACGATTCATCTCTTGGTGTGCTAGAAGCTGAAGCAGAACTGCTGTAGCTGTCAATTCCTGTCAAAATATTTTTGAAATAAAAATAGTTCACGATGCTGACCTTAACCAAAAATTGCATTACTCAGCTAGGATGCATAATTAGACACAAAATATTTAAATTATAAGTAAGACTGCCAACAAGCCTAATCCCGAAACACACAATTAGATTTCATGCAGTTGCCCAAGCAGTAAACATCTGACATCACTGACTGACTACAATTATAAAAAACAAGGTGCTACTGACCTAAAAGTGGAGGAACTTCGGCCTTTAAAATACATGTGTCAGGAGATTTTTTTGATGCTGTTGATTCCAATGAGATGGGCTTTTCTTTTCGATGCTCTGGTGACGTACCAGCTGAACTTGAAGCCGTTGAGTTTAGCATCTGCTTTTCTCCTTGTGACAATGACATTGAGTTGATGCTTACATCAGATGGATCTTCATCAACCTCTGATGAAGATCGTTCTAATTTGCTTGCCTTTTCTATATCAGCAACAAATTCTTTGACAAAATTTTCTTTCAATTCCAAAGAAGCATCATCCGCTTCTTTAAGTTGCTGGTGATTATTTCCAATCTTCTCCATTTCACTGTCAGTAGGTAGGCAACAGCAACACCAGTTGAATTTGATAATTACTACTTCTTTCGAATTTATACACGCAGTAAGCTATCTCAACTCTGATTGTTCTAGTAAATTTAGAAACTACTGTTGTAGGGGCCTACTGTATACAAATGCAAAATGAAAAAACTTAAACAAAACTGTGTAACTAATATGACACGAGTAATGTCTCAAACTGTTTACAGTTGAGTAGCCACCTTGCAACCATTTTCAACAAAATAGTAAATAATTTTCTTGTTTTAAAGCTTTCAAAAACAAAATTAGTACTATTCAACGAAAAATTTTTATGCCTAAGCAGTAATTGGAGCTGGATAAATTGGAACAATAATTGGAACATTTATGCAAAGTATAGCAGATGCCCATGCACTATTGGAAACGATTTTTTCGGTAAATTTTTGACACGTCATCGCCTGATGTCATAATAAAAGTAATTAAACACAACTAGAAAAAAAGCATTCCAAAAAGAAAAAATGCAACATGTAGCTGACACGTAATTCCATAAACATGTAAAGCCGGATTTTTTTTTGTTCGCTCTTGACCAGCTTTGGTACCGTTTTGTTCTTTAGTGTTATTGCCACTTCTAGCATATTTGTTTAAAGCAGCTTTAGCTTTCTAGGCTTTCAACCGCTTTGAATAAAAACTTCAGAAGTAAGTAGGAAAGCACCACAAAAATTAAATAATTACATTATTAAACATGTCACATAAATTTGCAACTATGCTCTAATTCTTAAACCTTTGTAAAAACAGTTTACGAAGTTACAAACACTTGTGGCTGAACTGCGAAAATTAAGAACAACCGGCTTTGACCCAAAATTGATTGTTTCTTAGAAATGAAAAAATAAGTGTAATTAAAAACAAATATTTGAATAGCATTTAAAGACAGAGCAGGGCTGGAGCACGCTCCTGTTTCAAAAATAAAACAACACCAGCCACTTTTTTTCTATTGGTCAGTCGCTTCTAGCTCTTTTGCGGAATTTTTCAACAATATCAGAAAAAAACTGATTATTTTGGATAATTTGCAATTATTGTTTCTGTGCAATAAAAAAATAGCGAAAAATAAAATGATTATCAGTTCAGTCAGTAGTCACTATATTAAACATCAATGATATAATGGTTGCAGGGGAGCAGGAGCACTCTTCTTTTTATTTCGGCAAATGGGAGTGGTGTTCTAAAGAGCAGAATGCCCGAAATAGGGACAAGAAAGAGTTGAAAATTTACCACTTTTATCATATTACAGTATCTACTGTATAACTCTAGGGTTATATATACTACCTTAAAAAAATTTTTTTTGAGCTATCTAAAATAACATTACCTTTTTAATAATTGTTCAACATAAATTGACAGGTACTGGGATATTGCTTCATTAACATAACAGATAACCTAATATCCAAAAAGCATTTCATTACAGTATTTTTATGTGATTATAGGGGTCGAAATTAACTTTTTTGACAACTTGCCCATCAGGCAAGTGTTACCAAATGTCTACTTGCTCGAGAAAATTTCAACTTGCCCCCAAAAAAAGGTACTCTAAAGCCGGGATCACACAATCAGGTTTTTTGCGCAATTTTCTGGCATCAATCATGTGAAACGTCGTGCAAGTCTATGACTCACTATTATGGGCTGTCGTCAATTACATTGAGTAGCCTGTGTGAAAAAGAAAATCAATCGCTAGAAAGGCTTGCAGACTTCTTGCGGGGAAATAGAACCAAGCTCTATTTTCCCAGCAAGTTTCCAAAGAGCCGCCATTCTCAACCAAGAAAACTGAGCTTTTAGCCGTGCCTTTGAAAATATTGAGCCGCAGAATACAAAAAAATGCTGCTGATGTCAACGCAGAAAAAGAATGCTTCACAATATCAAGCGAAAATGAAAAAAATTTACCTCATTTGTTTTAATCGACAATAACATATTTTAACATTGTGCCTGCTGTTTCCTCATATTCCTTGAAAGACGTAAATGTGTTGCACGCTGTTTCGTTTACTTTCACGCATCAATTACCCAATTTTTCCTACTTCAAACTTGTGCTAGGCCTTTTCCAAACTTATTCTGAAAAGTTGTCAACCAGAACTGCAGTATAGTTAACTAACATGCCATCGTGGTCAACTCATGAAATTGAACTTTTAATTAGCGAAATCGAAGAAAGGCAGCGCTTGTGATTTCAATTAAAATATTGAAAATTTCCTTCTGATCGCAAAAAAGTTTCCAGTCCAGTATTTGCTAGAGCGAAATTTATGCAATTAGTGATACGTTTTAGATGACTTTAATATTTTTTTAGTTAAAATTTGACATGTCCACTGGCAAAAGTGCTTGTTGCATTTTTAAGCAGTTAAGATAAATTTCAGTAGATAGTTTTCAGTTATTTCTAGCTGATTTAGTAACAAACCAAAGAAAAACGCTCTTATTTAAAAATAATAAACTTTCAATTTGCCCTGACATCCAATTATTGAGCCCTCTGCATTCGCAAGTACTGGAAAGAACATACCTGGTTTAATATTACTAGATCAATCATGCAATATTATGCAAATTTTATTGGTGATAGATGACATAGTATGAAAAAAGCTACACTACACGCTAAAGAGTTCCACACAAGCGAAGTTATTTTGACATTTTCCATTTTATCTATTTCATTTCACTGCAGGTCGAAAAAAAATTCATAGTCGGCGCGCACAATTTGCTGCATAACTCTTATAGCTATTTATTACCCAAGCTGCAGGTTTTCGCTTTTGTGAACGTGCTCGTATCATTTTGGCAAACGAGAAATAACAATGAATCGAATAAGCACATAATACTACTACCACCGTGGCAAATTTCAAAGAAATTTCTTAACTACTGTGTAAATGCTTTTGAAGCGAAAAAAATATATGTGAAAGCATTAGTAATTTGTTTGTGGAAAAAACAGATGCTTCTGTCTGGCAAGAAGTTCTTTCAGAAAATAGCGTCTAAATGCGATAGCTTTAAAATTCTTGATGCAAACAAATTGTATAGAAAACTTGATCGTGTGATCCCGCCCTAAGTTTTGAGGTTAACTAGAAAAACACTGAATTTGCAAAATTCGCGTAGTTTCAAGAATCCAGTTTTTGTGTGCAATTGTCAAGATAATGTGATGCAATTTAGTAACTTTTTCCAATCATGCACAAGCAAAAACTGATTTTTTGATTGTAAATATTTCATTTAATATTTAACAATCATAATTATTAATTACCATTGTGGTTTGTTGCAAACGTATTTTTATTAGCAAATATTTTGGAAACTACACCAGCTAAAAAGCCAAAATTTTTTGCAAAAGTAATTGAAGCAAAAAGATCTTCAAAATAATCATAACAAAAAAATTGCAAAATTTTTGACGTTATCTTCATGCAGTGCAGGGTAGTACTTGTGGTATTTGAAACAGCTGTTAACGTGGCAAGTGTCGGAAAACTTTTCTAGAAAAAAAACGTAACATTTTGTGCCAAATGGTTGGTTGTTAAACGCATCTAAGAATTGAAAAATCTGCGTGCGATTCAGAAGTGTGATTTGCGATTAATAATGTGCATACAACTAGACAATGCATTAATTGAGATGGTTACAAAGTGCTTACTAAAACAAAGCAAGGAACAGCTTTCTCTACATACATATTTTACTTTATTGCAACAAAACCGGGCCTAAATTGCGTCTTCAAATAATATTGTCTGAAGTTGTTAAATACACTATATTTTGCCAACTTGCCTGTCGGGCAAGTCAACCCGAAAACTAACTTGCCTGAGGCAATTTCAGCTTGCCTTAGGCAAGCGGGCAGGCGTTAAATTCGAACCCTGGATTAAATCAGTGATGACTTTGAAATTAGTCATATTGGATGCGGAAGAGATTGAACTACAATGGGTTCTGCAACTGTTGGTTATACAACATTTTTTTTACATCGTGAAACAGTAATTCTCAAATATTGTTACTTGCTGGTCATTACTTGCAGTAAAAGATTTGATTAATACAATAGCAGACTGGGATATTTAATCAAATCTTTTATTGTAATCACTGTATTACACTGAAGTGTTTAACGAGTTTGCAAGCTCATCACCTTATCGTTGCGCCCAGGCAACACAGCTTCTTTTGAAGAAAAGTTGCTGCAGTGGTGAGTCATTGTTGCAAACACTGTGTTTGATTTCACTAGCCCAAGATTTGAACCTCAGACCTCCCGCTCCAGAGACAAACATGTTACTGCTCAATAACTGGCCGAAAAAAAATCTTTATTTATTTATTATTAAGGTAAAATCCGATTGTTAAGGTTTCATGTCTCGTGTAGAATGGCAAACGCTTTATTATGGTTCATAATTTTTTGTAAAAAAACATATTTTTCTATGAACATTATGAAGTTTAGCTATAAGCGATAGAGATGAAAACACTATGAATGCTAGTTTAGCTCATTACGACTTTTTTGTTTTTGTTGCAACTATATACTACAACAAACTAAGACCACTGCATTTTCTTTTGATATTCTAGTTTTACAAAATAGTAGCTAAGTTAGTTCATTTGATGTTTATACTGCACTTTTTTTCCAATTTGCAAGCAGTTGACAAATCACCTTTTATCAACCATCGTACAACCAAGAGCTTAAAGGTGCAAAAAATCTAGCCTTTTATTTCTACTTGCTGAACTTCAATAAACCATGTAACAAATTGGCACAAGCCATTTCTCATCATAGCGTCTGGACAACATAGCTTGAACTGTTGTCAACATCATGTTCAAAATACTGACCAGTTCAATACTCGAACCACAGGCTCACTGCTCCAGAGACGATTGCGTTACCTCTCAAACAACTTACTGATCAGCAGTTTCAAAATTTAGGAAAAAAATTATGATCTGCAGTTGAAGATAAATATTCTTAACTTGAAGCTATACAGAAGCTGTGATCTAAACTTTTCTTTTTAATTTATTGGAAGAGTCTTCATTTTCAATTAAAATGAATGAAATATTTTCATGAAAAAGAAAAAAGAAGTATTGTTGAAGCAAAACACTAACCTCAAAAGAATATGCTCAGTAAATCACTGTAGAAAACCTTTGGAAGCCAAGAAAACAAATAAACTATGTGTTATGATATACGAGCACATCTTAAACCCAAAAGAACAGCAAAAACTAAACAAGGACTTAATATTGCAGTGTTTCACAACAATGAAAGCTATCCAATACACTTATGCTTCTACAACATTGCTTAATGGTTATTGTTAGAACAGATAGTGACTAATTAGCTTTTTTTTTAAACTAAGAATATCCTCTGCAGTATAACTGCATTTTGTTTTCGTCACGTGCCCAGGCATTATTGATTAATACAATGTTTATTAGTGCCATAAGCAAAAGTTCAAAATGGCTTTTAGTTTCAAAAACAACATCACACGACGTCAGACGAATGTGCGTCGTTTTGCTTGATCATGCGTGAAGTGTGCTCCCATTTACTCTTTTTTTCTCTTTTTTTTGATAACGAAAGGAAAACAAGCACGTTTGTGTGCGTGGAGCATTCGCAATTCACTGCCATTTGTAGAACACGAGGTTCAATCAGGAGAAGGAAAGAAAGACCAAGTTCTTCACTGGACTGTGATTTTTAGGCATGGACATTTATGCGCAGGACATTTAGGTGCTGCCAATTAAGCTCCGACACTCTTAGGTGTTAGAGGAGAAAAAAAATTTTTTATTTAAGATTTCTTTCCAAAATTTTTTTTCAAAAACATTGTTGTTTCCGAAAAAGTTTTCTCCAAACATTATGCTTCTTTTCAAAAACTTTTTTTTTCAAATAAAAGCTTTTTCCAAAAAAAGGTTTTTCAAACAAAAAAGTCTTACTTTGACTAAAATGTTAAAATCTTTGAAGCTTTTCATCTGACACTTGTCTAGAAAACTCATCAGAATAGAGAGCACAGGAAAAGGAGTGACTATAGAAAAAAGTCGAGCAGTGATTGGCTGCAAAAGGATATGCGAGACAGCATCATTTGTGCAATCTTTAAGCTGTATACGAATTAGTTTTGTCGGCAGAGGGCTCAGTTAGAAGCTTTGATAAAGGTAACTGCCTAGCCCATTTTCCATCTTCTCTATCTGTCGTTGACTTCTGAGCTCTGGCTCAGATAGACCTTGGGTGTGTTCCAATCGTTGAGTCTCTCCAGGTTCCTTCGTGACCTTAACCCTTTTAAGAATGATGTAAAATGACAGGTCGGAGGGCTACCCTTGACTACAGTACTGTGTGCAGTATTGAAAGAGCTCTTCTTGATATATATTTCTTTTGTCTATCTTTTTTTTTTTTTGAAGGGAATGCAGTGAGCATGATAAATTTAAATCACAGCACTCGTACGAAAAGTTTTACTTGAAAAATTGTAAAAAACTGCTTTTTTGGAAAAAAACTGTTTTTTGAAACAAAAAAACTTTTTCACCTCTGGCGCCTAATTGTACCAGTACGTAATAGTCCAGGTGTCCAATAGTCCCAGCGCATAACATTCCCAATGCCTAATCGTCCCGTTGCATGATCAGCAGTGCCTAAACGTAGGTGCATAAAACTCGAAGACTGATTCTTCACTAGCTAAACAAACAAAATTTCCAGGAAGAAGCAGCAAGAAATAGACTGCATGCATGAGAAATGTCAAAAGATTTTCTTTGAAGCTTTGAAGCATTTTAGACTAAGATAAAGTTGTTCGAAAAAAGCAAGTTTTCATAAAAGTAGCCATTTGAAAGAACTTTTAACATTTTCTCAAATAAATCGTTGAATATTCGACCAAACAAAGTAATATTTGCATGTAACAAACTACAAGATAAGCAAAAACTTTGGATTTAAGATATGCAAAAAGTTTAGATTTAAGATCCAAGTTCAAAATTCTAGATTAATTAATTATTGCAAAAAATTAGGCTGGCTGCAGAACACTCCATTTTCAGCAAGTTTGCAAAGTGGCAGACCGACTGTAGTAAAAATGCTTGCTCACGTTTTGGCTCTTGGCTTTATCAGTTATAGGCTATTGGGATCACTTAAACGTTCCAGTCATTTTGCTCCGAAAAATGACAATAGGTATATTATTCCTATACCCAATACTTAAATTGTAGGGGAATGCAGGGCATCCCCCCATAGAAATTTAGTTCCTCCCCATTGAAACTCCTGCTCTACCACAGCAAAAAAGTATCCCAGCTGATTCGGATGCGAAGATCTTAGTTTTATGGTGCACACCAACAGAAAATGGTCAATTTGAACATGGAAACCTTTTTCAACCTTTCATATATAAGTGTGAATATTTTTATTTCTCTGCCCGGAAATGTTTTCATTCTAGGATGCATCCAGTTGCGGCTGCAGAAGCATTTCTCAGTCCAATATTTTACCATTTAAATACTGCCTTTACTGTACCAATCTCAGATCTGCTATTGGCTACCCAGTAAAATTGTAATTTCAATCTTTCTTTACCAAGTTGCCTTGACCAGGAAATGGCAAAGGACATTTCAGTCTTCAGAGTCATGCTGCAACCCGTCTACCACATATGGCGGAGGCTTCACATCGTCCCTTTTATTGCTGAACGTCAGGCAATGAGGTTGTGAATACTGAATTGAATATCAATTTTTATAGTCTTTGGTTTGACCGACCGAGAATTGAATCTGGGTCTACTGTTTCAGTAGCAGACACTATATCCACTCAACCACTGATCTCTAAAACAGAAAATGCAATCAATACGTCGATACACATACACAATAGAATAGTTCCTAATCTACCTTATCTTTCTCTACCTATAATAATGTTTCTCTACATATAATAACGTTCCTAATCTACCTATAATAATGCTTGGTACGATATTCAGAGTCTGGCAGCCACCATATGGTCATGCTGAAAATGGAGTGTTTTGCGTCCACCCTATTGTTTCTCAGTAATTAAATAATCTAGAATGTTGAACATGGAATCTTAAGTTTTCTCATATCTTGTAATTCGTTGCATTCCAATATGGCTTTGTTTGGTCAAGTATTTAACAATTTATACTACCAAATGTTCAAAACTTTTCTTCAAATGGCTTCTTTTTTTTATGAAAACCCGATTTTCTCTCCAACAACTTTGCGTAAGTCTTAAATGCTTCAAACTTGATCAAAATATTTCAAAATTTCTCATGCGTGAAGTCTATTTCTTACCGCTTCTTGTTGGTAAATTTTACTTTTCTAGCCAGTGAAGAACTTGGTTTTTCTTTCATTTTCCTGATTGTGTCTCGTGATTTGCAAATAGCGGTAAAAGGCGACAAGCATCGCACACACAAACAGAATTTGTTATTAAAGCATAAAGAAAAAAAAAAAGAGGAAACAGGAGCGTATTTTCTTTATGATCGAGCAAAACAAAGCACATGCATCTGTCGTCACACAATGGTTTTTTCAAAACTAAAAGTGATTTTATACTTGTGTTTTTATTTCGGCACTGATAAACACTTGGATTACTTACTGTATAGTATAAATGTCTGGACACATGGAGAAAGCCAAACGCAGTAATACTGCAGAGAACTTGAACCTTGTAGCATCCACATAGGCATCGATTTTTTGTTGATAAAGCAAATTCCGAGGGGGTGAAATGTTTTTGCAAGTTTTGTTTAACTTCATAATTCTATTAAGTTCGAACTTTTGCCCATAAATTCAGGTTAAGACCACAAAAAAAAAGGTCTTTGCCGCATTCAGGTTCTATCTCAGACCGTAATTCCAGATTTCTTGTTGACGAGTGGGTATTACTTGCCAAAAATCAATGGGGCCAGACATATTTTGCCCCCTTCAGCATCAGACCTGAGGAGGCGCCACACCCGACCCTCCCAAAATCGACACCTATGTAATATATAACATTATTCGTTTTGCTGCTTTTATTTGTGCCAAAATATTGTTCTTCTATCAAGTTGGCAACAACTGTAATGTTACTTCTGACTTAATTTGATTGAAATTGTATGTATATGCAAATGAAATAAATAAATAAACACACATAAACAGGCCCTGAGCCTGTTTCAAGATCCCTCTAACAAATTATCTGCCCGAAACATCACAAAAAAATTTGGAATTTTGAAGTCCAAACCAGGCCTGAAACAAACCCAGAAGTTAAGTTCGGTTTGCAAAACGTATATGGATAGTACTGCTCTTCAGTTGGTCGAGCAGTAACGCGTTTGTCTCTGTAGCAGGAGGTCTGAGGCTCAAACCTTGGGCCGGTCAAACCCGACGCAATGTTGCCAATGGCTTGCCACTGCTGCGAGGTTTCTTCAAAAAGAGCTAGGTTGCTCGAGTGCAATGATGTGGAGATGGACCCAGTCAAAGCATTGCACGCTTTGGTGTAATATAGCGAGTAAAATAAAAGATTTTATTTAATCCTTCACAACTTTTGTCTGCTGTGACTACAAACAATTCATTGATCGATTGTGACCCAATAATAATAATCTTGTACAAAAAATAATTGCATATTTGCATTGACTGGCCAGTTGGTTGAGCTGTAACACGTTCGTCTCTGGAGCAGGAGGCCTGAGGTTCAAATCTGTGGCTGGTCAAATGAAGCACAGTGTTGCCATGGGCTCACCACCGCTGCAACATTTCTCCAAAAAGAGATGTTTTCAGGGTGCAATGACACGCATATGGGCCCTGCCAACTCGTTACAAGCTTTGGCTTAATGCAGCTGTATAATAAAGGATTTGATATACATTGATGGTTGAATGAAGTCTTTATTCTGCGTAGCAAAGTTATTTTGATCATGTTTTTATCGCTATCTGAAACACAATGCACTTATCCGGCCCGAATTAAACACAAACTCGATCCCAAATCCAAGGATGACTAACAACTTTGAAGTCTTATGCAAGTGCAAATTTTTCCAAAGGATAGCAAAATCATCGCTTTCTTTAACAGGAGAATCAAGATGCATCAAACAATCACGAACTGCCAAAATTCTTGTACCGGTAAAAGAAACTACAAAATCGGCAGCGTGGCCTAGACGATAGCGTCGTTGTTTTTAATCGCATGATTACAGTTCAACCCACAGCCTGGTCATGTTGTTGCATCCTTGGATAAGACGCTTTACAATAATTATCTCTGCTTGGTGGCTTCGAAAAAGCAGCTACTTTAGCAGACAAAGATTTAAAGAAATCCACAAAAGCATTGCATCACTGGAAACTCCTAAGCAGGTGAGTATTCTTCTAAGCATGAAATAGTCGGTGCAATGAAAAGTGTGCAGATCATCTAATAGCTAGCGTCTGACACTGTTTGGTGATGGCACTACAACTACAACATAATAACCAATTTATTTATGACAGACAGACAGACACTTTTTATTGCTAACAGTAACAATACACACACAAAAAAGGAAAGGTGAAAATAATTTAATATAAAATCAGCATAAGGAGCTATGAAGTGACCTTTGAGGGGTCTTCGAGTCTAACAGCTCCATAATAACCAAACAAAATTAAATAACAAATTTATGATAACCAAACAAAAATAGAAACCACCTGATTAGCAATCAAACAAAGAGATTCAATCTGCAAGTAACAGTAATAGGGAGTTCCTTCTTTGTGATGCAATAATAAATGTTAGAGTTAATTTTTTCAAATATGTATAATCAAGGGATGCAGAACCTATTGTAGTTCAATCTCTTTCGCGTTCAATATGACTAAATTTCAAATAATGAACGATCTTATTGTACGAAAATACTGTAATAAACTGCTTTGTTTTCCAGATATCAGCTCATCTGCTACTTTGATGAAATTACTGTATATCCTAGTACCTGTCAATTTATGTTAAACGTTTATTTAAAAGGCAACTTTGTTTAAGATAGGTAGTGTAACTCAAATGTTATATGATGAAAACGGCAGATTTACAGCCATTCTCTTCCTTATCTCTGGTGTTCTGCTTTTCATGAGAAAAACTTTGTTAGTCTGATTGAATATCTGTAAATTTTGACGTTCAAAAATGAATCACTCTCAGTATTTGTCGCTCCCCTACCTTAGCGAAGAATAGGCTACCACTCCCAATAGCCAAAATCAAAAAAGAGCACTCCCGCTTTTTTTAATGCTAAAATGCAATCGATATACAATTATATCATTGATGTTTAAAATAGCGACAACTGACTGAAGCGTTAAATCATTTAACTTCCAGTTATTTTGCTATTTCCCCAAAACAATAATTGCGAATTATCCAAAACAATAAATTTTTTTCGATACTATCTGAAAATTTCACAAAAGAGCAAGTAGTGACTAACCATTAGAAAAACAGCGCAATCACATTTTTTGTTGTTGTTGTACAAGGAGCGTGCTCCAGCTCAGATCTGTTTCTCTGGAAGCAGCATTCTTTTCTTTGCCAAGGTATGGGAGCAACGAATATTGAGGGCGATTTATTTTTGAACTTCAAAATTTATAGAAATTCAGTCAGACTAACGAAGTTTTTCTCATGAAAGAGCAGAACGCCAGAGATAGGAAAGAAAAATGGCTGTGAATCTGCCGATTTCATCATATAACATTCGAGTTACACTACCTAAAAAAAATAACAATTAGCTTGCAATCATCTGCTCAAGTTGATTTGAGTAGTCTTGTTCCTAACGCCATCTTGCATTAGCGCTGAGTTGGATGGGCTGACTTGTTCAAAGGACGTCTTGTATCTTATTTTTCAATTAATAAGAAATAATCAGTTTTGGGTTATGTGGTTGATCTTAATTTTTGCAATTTTAGCCACAAGTGTTTGTAAGTTCTTAAATGAATTTTACAAAGGCTTAAGAATTAGAACATAGTGAGTTGCAAATTTATGTGGCATGTTTAATATTGTTATTATTTTATTTTTTATTTTTGGCGCTTTCTAGCTTACTTTAGAAGATTTTATTCAAAGCAGTTAAAAGCTTAGAAAGCAAAAGCTGCTCAGAATTGAAATGCCCAAACTGGTAATAACAAAGATCTGTATGGTATTTTTGAAAAAAATAGTACCGAGGCAAATCAAGAGGTACAATACTTTTGAAAAAGATAGTACCGAGGCAAATCAACAGCCAACAACAAAAACCAGGGCGTTTACGTTTTGTGAGTACTCAAGTGTTTGCTACCCAATGCATTTTTTTCTTTTCTGCGAAACTTTTTTCTGTTTGTGTTAGTAACTGTTATAATGACATCATGCAATGATGTATCAATAATTACGTAAAAAAAGTGACTGCAATAGTGTGATGGCAACCACTATACATTGTATATACATGCTTAAGTATTCTGATTAATATTCCAATTTACCCAGCACCAAATGGGTGTCATTAAGTATGAGTTGTCGCTTTTTTTACGGAAGCTCTGCAACTTGTGTATGAGCGCACGCACGCTCTCCTTCTCTTCAATCTAAGCTATTCTCCAAATCTAGTCCTATCCCTATTGAGTGCACGCATGAGAGGAGCGAGGGCACATGCACGCTTATACACAAGTCGCAGAGATTCCGAAAAAGGCGTAAGGCTTATACAATACTTAACGATGTCCCACTAAATTATATTTATGAGTTATAATTTTTATTACAGCATAAACGTAAAAATTCTCTATTGAATGGTGCTAATTTTGTTTTTGATAGCGTTAATGTTAGAAAACTATTTACGATTTTGTTGAAATTGGGTGCATGGTGGCTACCCGACTGCATCTTATCTTTACCATTTTCAGTTAATGTTCATGACAAAATGGTGTTCTAAATCTCTATCAATTCAATACCGTTGCAAAACCTCACATAAAAGGTTGAAAGCCAATGATGATTTTTCTACTACCTTGCTTAATCAGTAATCACAGCAGCAAAGGCAATTTTTAAACTCTCCTTGTGGAACAAATTAACGTCTGATAAAGAGTACCGATATTTAAAGCAAACTGTAAATACCTATCTGCCTATAGCACAGAGTATTAAGCTGATCAACTGTTCATATTTGTTGTTGTTTTGTGTATATGCAATGTTCTAGGATTTAAAACATTAATTATGATAAATAAAATAGCCCTGTATAAGTGCTCACTTGAATGCATCAAAACATCATGATAATGACAGAATGATATACCTACCTATCCCCATACACATTGCAATATAGGCCTACTATGATATTTATCTCATTTTGATTTTGGTAAGGTGGTTGTCTTCAAAAATTGTATTGGGCAGTATTAGGGTTATTTTTACAGACTTGATAGCCTAAGCACATTACCGTTCTGCGTAGTACTACTATAGGTATGGTAGGTATACAGCAATTGATTGCATGTCGATTTCTGAGTTGAGTTGAGGCTTTTGTTATTGTGATAGTAACTTAATTTCCTGTACAAGTGTACATACCGTAAGCTGTAACAGCTGTAACTTAAACTTGTGGACACTGTTTAATTTTCTGCTGCTGTCCTAATTTTTTTCACAAACAGCAAAGGGACCTTTCCATCTTTGAGCCAAGCTGCCATCTGCCTACCTGTCTACCACGTACCAGAAGTGGCTTCATGCAGTCCCTTTAATTGTTGAACATCAAGCAGGGAAGCTGTGAATACCAATTTTTAGAGTCCTGGGTTTGACCCGACCGGGAATCGAACCAGAGCCTACCGTTTCAGTAGCAGACGCTCTATCTACTCGACCACTGATCTGTGATCAGTTACGAATTACGGTATTACACTTATAGTAGGCTACACCTGTTCAAGGTAAGTTTACGGTAGCTCTGGGCTGAGTTAGGTAAATTTAATTTGCAGTTTGTGTGGTACCACAAATCTGAAACTGACATACCAGTAATATTGGTTAGGTAGTGACTATTTCACCGAAAATTTTCAACTTAGAGAGAATAAAACGAGAATGAGAAATATTCATCAGCGCTTTTTTCATTTTCTTTTTTAGGGGTTAAGATTAGGGTTTAGGTTAGAGTTTGGGTTCAATTTGGGAATAGTTTTAGACTAAGCCAGGGATATATAGAAACATCAAGACCCTGGACTAAGCATTTGAGTTTGTGTTATATTTGAGTCAGAATTAATAAAAAACTACATAAAAATTTCCAGTGAAATAAAGCCTTCCTATTGGTTATTTGTTTTTCATGCTAAAAACAAAGAAATGCTATGGTATGTACACTTCTGGCTTAAATACCTGTATCTTCATGTGCTATTCTGTATTGGCTTGCTTGAATAATGAATTTACCTTTCTTGATCCATGGTGTTAACAGACTAGCCTATGGACATTAGGTACACTGCAATTGTTTATGCTGGATGATTTTCAAGTAATATTGGTAGGCTATCTTAAAACATTAAGGTAGGCCTCTCAGTCTTCGTAGGCCTAGTAATTCTCTATGGTTGATTTTTATGCTGTATCTCGGCTTTTATCTGTGCACGTTGTTAGGCTCACACCAGCCCTTTTCGTGACATTACGGGTAATACATATATCGTACATATGATACTGCTCATAACTGGAATTTCTATTCTAACATACCTGTACTATATGTGGGCACAAGTCCGTTAATCGTTAATCCGTTTATAACGAAGCTAACTTTTTCATTAACTCGTTAATCCGTTAAAAAGTTTTTTCATGTTAACGGACTAAATTAACTTCCATTAAGTTCTGTCAACTTTCGTTAAGGTTTTTATCGTTAATATCTTGCACCATTCATTCATCGTACCGGTACAAACCAGTTTGCACTGGTAACACTAGTTGCGTATTAGCACGAGTTTTATAGCAGGGAAGAAAGGACCTCTTATTTGTGGCAAAGAATAAGCTGCAGCCTCATAGATCTATTAATTATCGCTGTTCACAATTTCCACAGATTTTCCAATCGCAGCTTCGTTAGTGCATTTGAACTTATTTTTATCTTGAAATTAGATTAGACTGTAACATGTAACTTCCAAAACACAAAAACACCACCATAGCAATAAATATTTCCTTACAATCAGCTCAACAACGTCAATACGTGTTCTAGAAGCAAGTGAAGAAAAAGAAACGTACGTAAATTACACGCAAAATGTTAACGAATTAACGGACTTTATTAACTTCCGTTAATTAAAGCTGAAAATAACGGATTAACGTTAACGGAGGAGTGAAGTTTGTTAACGGACTAGTGGTTAATGAAGCTAACGTTTTGCATTAACTTGCCCACCTATGCCTATACTATTGTAAATAGGCTACTGCCTAGCCAAATTGGAAAGCTTCAACTACAATGCCCTAGATTTTTGCGCCACGCCACTCAATCGAACATTAACAACCAAGTTACGGCTCGAACAACTGGCCTGTAAATTGCTGAGCAGAAATTTTAACAAAAGCAGGCTGAAGCCCCCCTTTTAGCCAAGTCTTTTTAACCCAAATTTGCATGCTTTTAAATGTTTTTTGGACTTATCAGTCAAGGATGGCAGTATGGTACGTTAAATTTTGAAGATTTTAGCTTTCCTTCAGCAGTCAGCACCCGAGTCATTTTTCACTTGAATTCAGCCATTTTGAGAACTGTTACGTCATAAAATAGGTATCATGAGTCCTGGTAAACGAAGTCGCAGTAGAACAAGCAAAAGCCTAACCCAAAGCCAAGAAGTAAATTCTAAATATGTTACCGAAAAGATAAATGAGGCCATCAATGCGTTGAAAAAGGTCTATGATGCAGAAATAAACGCATTGAAAGCTGAGTTGGTTGTGGTTAAGGAAAGCCAGTCATTTATTTGTGAGAAATACGATTGTCTGAAGGAAAGCTACGATAAACTTTTGAAGGAAAACAAAGAGCTAAAATCGCAATCAAAAGAACTGAAAAACCAAAGCGAGAGCGAGGTGGAAAAGTTAGATCGCTTAGAACAATACGGACGTAGGCAGAATCTAGAAATAGTAGGGATTCCTGTACAGGATGGGGAAAATACAAATCCTATAGTCATCGAGGTGGCTAAGCTGCTTGATGTCAGTTTAACCCCAGAGCAAATATCAACGTCGCATCGCTTGCCAGCCAAGAATCCAGAAAATCTAAGCCCACCAATCATTGCACGCTTTACGAACCGTGATGTGCGTAACAAAATCTATGCAAACCAAAAAGCAACTAGAACGACAAGCTTGGTCAATTTCTCTGTACCAGGAACTGAAAAGGTCTACGTGAACGACAATCTTACAAGACCGCGCAAAAAACTATTTTGGCTAACAAAACAAAAGGCAAAAAAGATTGGATTTAAGTACTTGTGGACAACGAACGGAAACATCTTCGTGAAACAAACTGATCAAGCAGAAGTCATTGCGATTAAAAACGAAAAGGATTTGAATTTAATGGTGAATAAAGACACTGCTAATAATAGTTTGTAGCCTAACTTACAATAGGCTACATATTGTTGCACAAATAATGGTAAAATGAATGCATTAAAAATGACTTCCCAAAATGATTTTAACCCTTATAATTTGAATAAGGGACATAGTAATAAAGATGACAGCCACTCGAGCTGTTCAGAACCAAGCTGTATGAATACATACCAGCGAAGTCACTCTACTGCATCAATTTCTACCATTACAAATGAATGTAATGTTGATGACGCGTTTTGTTTGCAAAATGAAGGTGATAAAAAAATAGCGTAAACTATTCAATTAAAGTAGGAAAAAAACGAATCTATGACAAACCACAAATTGAACAATGCTTCAAGCGACTAATTAAATAAACTCTTTCGAAGGGCAAATTTAGATATGTCTCAGTTTTGTTCAGTTCAAAATGCCTCAAAAACCATTAAACAACAACATAACTTTAAGTTACTCCGTGTGAATATTAGAAGCATCAATGCAGGTTTGGATAAACTGAATGATTTACTCGCACTAACTAAATTGTTACCAGACATTATTCTAGTGACTGAAACAAAACTAAAAACTTCAGAAAACTTGAATCACTTCTTAAAAGGATACAAGTTTATGCACAAAGGAACACGTACTAATTGGGGCGGTGTAGGCATCTTCGCTAAAGAAAATATCCCAATTAAGGTGTGCCACGAATTCGATTTAAATATTCCTGACTGTGAGGATATATGGGTGCAAATAGAACTGGAGCATGGAAAAAAGTGTGTAATTGGCGTAATTTATTGTCATCCCAAGCAAAACCTAAACAGGTTTCATTTGTCCTTTGAAAAAGTTTTAGAACTTTTAAGCTGCAAAAACGTTACGTACTACATCGGTGGTGATTTCAACATCAATCTTTTGCAAAATGACAATAAAGTGAAAGCATACATTGACATGACATATAGCTTAGGAGCTATTCCACTCATTACTCATCCTACTAGAGTTACAGATAATTCCTCATCACTATTAGATCATATGTACACCAATAATTTAAGTGGTGAAACGCACAGCTATATTCTATGGATGATATCAGTGATCATATGCCTGTATTAGTCTGTTCAGACTTAGCGCTAAAACATCCAAATAAATATGAAGCTTCTTATGTGAGAGATACAAAGAATTTTGAGGCAGAATTATTTTTAGAAGAACTGTCGAAAAGTTTGCACTTACTGGGAGAAACTAACCTACCAATCAACATAAATGAAATTGATATATACATGGACAAATTTATTAACATTTTTCAGTTGATACTCGATAAACATGCACCTTTACGAAAACGAAGCAGGAAGGAATTAAAACTAAAAACCAAACCATGGATAACAAAAGGACTACTAAAATCTATACATCGAAAAAACTGCATGTATAAAAAATGCGAAAATAGTAAGAGCACAGCTAAGTGGGACGAATACAAGATGCACAGAAATAAGCTCACTCATCTAAAAAATAGTGCAAAAAACTGTATTACCAAGATATACTCAGAAAAAATAAACAAAACACGGCAAAGCTATGGAAAACTATTAACTATATTTTTAATGTGAGTAAACAGCGCGGTAATAACATCCCCGATAAAATGACCACTGGCACAGAAGACTATGCTTATGGAAATCAATGTGTCAGCAACGTGTTAAATAATTATTTCACCAATGTTGGTATTAATCTGGCAGCTAAAATTTCTAAATCAGAACAATGCAATTTTAACATAACGTCGTTGATACAAAGCAACATTGACTCTATATTTATCCAACCAATTGCAGAAGATGAAATAAGAATGCACATTAGAGGACTTGATTCTTCCAAGAGTACTCGCATCGATGGCATTCCTATAAAATACATAAAAATGGCAGCTACTGTTATTACTCCGAAACTAACACAACTTTTCAACATCTGCATAAAGAAAGGATATTTCCCTCAAGCATTAAAAGTCGCAGAGATAGTTCCAATATTTAAGAAAGGAAACAGAGAAAATTGCTTCAACTATCGACCGATTTCAATACTGAGCCCGTTTGCAAAAATTTTTGAAAAATGTTTGCATGAACAATTCAACAAATTTTTTTATCAAAAATGACCTAATTAGTTCCCAACAATACGGATTTCAAAAAAATTGCTCAACCTCAGATGCTGTAGTGGACGTATATAACAACCTCATTAAAAACATAGAAAATGAAGTAATAACGTGCTCCATTTTTCTAGACTTGGCTAAAGCATATGATACCATTGATCACAGAATATTAATTGCAAAGTTAGAGAAATATGGTATAAGAGGTGTACCCTTACAATTAATAGAAAGTTTCTTAACGAATAGGCACCAATACACTACCATGAAGAGCACTAAATCGGCTACAAATAAAGTGCTTTGCGGCATTCCTCAGGGATCCACCCCAGGCCCACTGCTATTCACAATTTACATTAATGATTTACCTCTGGCTTCTGATTTCAAAGTGCATTTATTTGCAGATGACACTAATCTCACATTGACGCATTCCCAACCTGAAATATTGCAACAAAAAGTGAACGAAAACATGCAAAAAATAATTAACTGGATGAGAATTAACAAACTCTCAATAAATTACAGTAAATCAGAATTCATGATAATAACAAAGAAACAATTCAAACATAAATTTGAAGTAGTTATAGAGGATAATAAAATAAAGCAAAAATTATTCGTGAAATATTTAAGTATATTGATAGACGACAAACTAAATTGGAAACATCAAGTAAAACAAATTTGCTCAAAAATTGCAAGAGGTTTATGGGCACTGTATCACATTAGAAACTACGTCGATAAACAGACAATGAAAAGGGTGTACTACAGTCTAGTGTATTCTCACTGGTCCAAACGCCACTAATATCTAAATAAATTTACTGCCAATTATTATATTTTGTGAGCACCGTGTTATACTTTTCCAGCTTTAGCATTTTTATCACAATTTCTCCGGGTCAACCAAGGACGTACCGTACTTAAAAGCAAACTATTTTTCTTTGAAGTGTCAAAACTTGTTTAATGTGTTGCAAATTCTCTTAGAAACATGTTGATACCTAACACACTGCTTAAGACTGTAAGGAAATCGCCAACACAACTAACGTTTACTGTCTGAACGTTTTCTACCCCAAATTAGTGTGACGAATAATTGTTTGATGTGTAATCGCCTCTAACCCATGGAATAACCCATTTATTTATATACTCCCGTCGGGATCTTTTGGGCTCATTCTAAATTCAGAGCTCAGACCTGAAGTTTGTTCAAGCCGAGAGCAATCTCAGGCTTTTATTGGTATGGTTTTACTCAGTTATCCATGGGCGAGAGGTAGCATCTCAGCTTTCGCTTGTTTGGTGTGACTTTTAATAAAAGACAAGTCAGAAACAAAGACAGTCTGCAGCAAGGAGCAGAAGTCGCTTCAAACTCCACTTCCCCTGTTTAGAGCCATACTGATTGGCTTCTGCTATTGTACAGCAGTTGCCGCCCACTACCCCGGAATTCCCGCCAGAGGCAACGACCGCTTTCGTGGTGACCTGACAGCCGCAGTCGCGTCAGGGCCATTTTCCAGAGTCGAGCCAAAGCAGGAGCCCTTGGTAGAGCAACCTCTGTGGTGACCTGACAGCCACCGTCGCGTCAGGGCCATAGAAAGACCTCCCTCTGTGGTGACCTGAGAGCCATCGTCGCGTCAGGGCCACTCACCTTCAATATTGTATAAATAGCTGGGGTAGTGCTTCAGAAACTACGTTGCATCCTCTGAAAATGATTCAAAAAAGAAGTATCAGAATAATAACAGGAAGTAAATATAGAGCACACGCTGAACCTTTGTTCCATCAGTTACAATGCTTAAAATTAAATGACATTTATAAGCTAGAAATGGCAAAGTTAATGTATAGAATAAATAATAGCATGATATCTCCAACCAAAGCCAACGATTTTCAGTTAATTAGCCAATGTCATGATCACGGAACACGATTGAGAAACAACCGAAATTATTGCTTACCTCGAGTTAGAGCTAAATTAGGTCAAAATATGACAATTTTTTCAGGAACAAAAATACGGAATGGCATTAACAAACAGCTTAAGGAATTATCATTTCGAACATTTAAGAAAACTTTCAAAAATCAATTAATTTCTAAGTACTATTCTACAACCTGACATTGCTGACAACTATGCAAAATGTCAACATTTTGCAATACCTTATCTTCCTAACAGTTTTGGTGGCTGCCAGATTCCTACTATACGGTTTATTTTGAAATGTTTTGTAACTACTCTGTATAAAAGTGGGAATTCATACCTTTGTAACAGTTTCTTTGTTTGCCTTTAAGCGCCACTGTCTTTGCTTGAATAGGATTAAGCTTTGCGTTTCTGTCATCGCTATTCTTTTTTTATTTTTTATTGTGCATAAAATGCCAGCCATTTTTTACGACATTCTGTTATATTATAGATCCTTGAATGTACGTGGTATATATTGTAATCGTTATTGCACTGTTTCATAATATATTCTATTTATGTTTGGTTTTGTAACACACTCCATGACCTTGTTAGAATAGGATCAGGCAATGTAAATCCCTCATCGCTTCTACTAGTAACTTAGTCATGACCTTCTGCTATACGAGTATAGCTGCTGCATCCTTGAACTGTAAGTAGTGTATTTAGTGTATATATGTTTTTTTCTTTTCTCTTTTTTTTTTTTAGTCTTCTTTTGCTTTGGAATAATTGCTTGTATTTTTAGTAGGGTTGATCAAATTCAAAGCTTTCCAAGTTTGAAATTCTTGCGTACAAAAAACTACGGTACGAATTCCGAAATTCAATTTCGCTAATATTAAATTTAAGTTACATTTCACATCAAATCTTAGAAAAAAAATTTTTTTTTAAGTCATATTTCAAGTTTCTTAATTGATCCAACAAAAGACCTAACCCTACTACTTTTCAGGAATTGGCCAATCTAGATCATAACAGTAACGATACCAGACCTACATTTTGAGACGGAAGTGCAGGTGATGGTTGACTCGATGACATTTAGTCCTTCGCCATCACCTCATCAAGAACTGTGTCTAATGTACATAATTTATCTCGAAACTGTATAACTGCTTGTGTAATGCGCATAATTCAGTCGCTGTGCTTGATAAAAAAATAAATAAATGGTAAAAAATGGTAAATCGTTCAGAATTTGTGTCCTACCTACATCTCACCTTGAACGGTACCGTACCAGCGTACCGTACTTCAGTTTAATTTTTAAAGCATACCATACCAACGTATCGTACCCGTACCATTCCAAAAAAGACGTACCGTACCAGCGTACCGTACTTCTTCGCAAAAGTTGAAGCGTACCGTACTTACTTACCGTACAGAACTGCCATTCTTGCTTTCAACTACTCGCAACCTTAACTGACTTTAAAGGCCACCTAATGTCTGCAAACCAATGCACTTAAAATGCAATAAAAAAGTATTACTAATCGAATGCTGAAAACCTGGTTTAGATGCACGTTCTCAGTTTCAAGCTTTCGCGTTTTTAAAAAGTGACATGACGTCATTAGACCCAGGAGTTTGGTGCCTTCGACTTTACTTTGAGCTAATTACGCCTTTTTTTGCACAACACTTTTTGACTAGCAAGCTGTTATCACGTGCCTTTCCAAAATCGCCTATCCTCTGCAAAGACAAATTAGTCGAAGGCACCAAACTCCTGGGTCTAATGACGTCATGTCACTTTTTAAAAACGCGAAAGCTTGAAACTGAGAACGTGCATCTAAACCAGGTTTTCAGCATTCGATTAGTAATACTTTTTTATTGCATTTTAAATGCATTGGTTTGCAGACATTAGATGGCCTTTAAAATCTCTAGTCCATAAATCAACGATCTCAATTCACACATTTAGCGTCGGCTTCAGCTGTCTTTTACCTCTGCATACAAAAATCCGGTGCAACGTGCAAAAAGTCAGTGATTTTTAATTCAAACAGCGTACAACATACCGTACCCGTGCCATTATCAAAAAAAAAAAAAAAAAAAAAACGTACCGTACCAATGTACCGTACCCGTACCATTACAAAAAATGCGTACCGTACCAGCGTACTGTACTTCTTAGCAAAAATCTACTGTACTGTAGTCAGGCGTGTAGCCAGAAATTAGCAATGGGGGGGCTAATTTGGGGGTCTGGGGGCAGAGCCCTCACAGCCGGAGGCCAATGGGGGTCTGAGGGCAGAGCCCTCACCAGCCGGAGGCCAATGGGGGTCTGGGGGCAGAGCCCCGAGCTGCTGGAGGTCTGGGGGCGGAGCCCCAGCGCTCGAAAATTTTCCATTTTTTTGCAAAAATAGCTTAATTTTAGGGCTATTTTAACAAAAAATAGGCTAATGTTTTTAAAACGAAGCATAAAAATTGGCAGCGTAACATGATTCAACTGGTTGCATTTATGGGCTATGTGGGAGGTGGCTAATGAATGATACCATTGTAGTTTTCTTGTTTACATGCTGGTAGATCACAGAATTCTGTTACCGGTATTCAATAAAACTCACTCGGAGTAATCCATTTCGTTTATATTTCAAAAAGAAAAATAATTGGGGGGGCTAATGAAAAGATATTTGAGAGAAGTGATGGGTAATTAACTAATACTGAATAGCTCCCCCTACTTATTTCTGAGTTTATAATACATTTGTTGATAAAACCAATGTTTCGCATTTTTACATTAGCGATCAAATTTGATTGCTTATTTTTGGGCATTTTTCAAAGTTTTCATTGATTTGTGACTTTTATTTTTGACAAATTAGCCCCCCCTTGAATGTTTCAAAAGATGCTTTAAATCACTTTTTAGTCCATTCCAGCACAAGAAACAGTCTCAGAAGAGCTAAAAACGTGGTATTTTCCTTATTCTGCATTTTGGTTGACAGGCCAATGGGGGGGGGGGGGGCTAAGCACCCCCTTGCTACGCTACTGACCGTACTGCCATCCTTGTTATCAGTATGCAGGGATTGGCGCTGACGTGGCTGAAAAAATTAACCACAAAAGTGCTTCTAAATTTTAGTAATTAGTTTGTTTCAAATGACTTGACAAGTGTCATAGGCGTTGCAAAGGATGGTGCAAAACGTTTTATTTTAAGATAGCGATTTCTGCTTCATTACTGTGGACAGCGGTTGTAATTTGACAAACTCTCGTTGCAATATTATAAAACATTGAAGTATGAGCAGCACACATCTAGTATCAGGTGTGTAACCAGAAATCTGCAATTAATGGGGGAGGGCTGTTTTGGAGTTCTGGGGGCGGAACCCCAGCGCTCGAAAAATTTTTATTTTTTGCTTATTCTTCTTCTTTCTTCATTGCCCGCTTTTCCGTGAAGGTTGCAGGGGCAGTAGCTCGAGATTAAGCCGCCACACTTCACGGTCTCCCATCACCTCCATCATTCGCTTGGATGAAGTCTCAAGCGATTCCATCCAAGATCCTCAATGTAATCGGTCCATCTAGTTCTAAGTCGTGCTACTGATCTTCTCCCATTTGCTTTGGCAAGTAAAGCTGGTTTATGGTGTTTTTCCTGAGGCATTAAGCTTACATGGCCAAACCATCTAAGCTGAGATCTTTCAATTCGGAGAAGTAATGGCTCGATTTTAAGAGATTTCGAATCTCAGAGCTACGCACCTTGTTAAACAGTGCAACTTCTTCGATTCTTCGTAAAAATCTCGAATTGTGATATCGCTTTTTTCGGTCATTACCCAAGATTCATGACCATAAGTAAGAATAGGGACAAAAACTGCTTTGAAAATTGAGAGCTTTGCCTTTTTTGGCAATTCTCGTTTTATGACAACAGAGTAGTGCAAAGCTCGCGTTAGTGCACTAGCCTTGCCTATTCGGATATCCAGTTCTTCGTCTTGCCTTCCATTACTCGTAAATGCAACCCCAAGATACTTGAACTTCTCTACCTGCTTTGGTGTTGCTTCATTTTGCAAAAACAACTTAGTTTTAAGCATATTTTAATAAAATTAATGCTTTCTAAATGTGGGATAGAAATTAGCAGAGCAAAAACACGATTAGACTCAGGTGCGCAGCCAGAAATCTACAATGGGGTATGGGGGCAAAGCCCCTATCCACCTGAGCTTGGGGAGTAACGCCCCCAGCCGCCGGAGACATGGGAGTTTGAGGGCGGAGCCTCTAGCGCTCGAAAGCTTTGCATTTTTTCGAAAATAGCTTAATTTTAGGCCTATCATGATAAAAATTAACGCTTTTAAAACGTGGCATAGAAATTAGCAGTGCAAAGCCATGATTAAACTGGTTGCTTAAATGGGCAATGGCAACGAGGGAGGTGGCTAATGGTAAAATTCCAGTTCTCTCATTTAAGCCGCATTTACACGGGCGACTTTTAGCTGCGAGAATCGACATTTTGCCTTTTTTCTTTCTCAAATCGCGTAAGTCACTTACACGGCGCAAGATTCACGTGTGATTTCGTCTGCGCGATATCGCCAGACACGCCCCCCAAAAAATCAAATCGTAGCAGTCACTCACATGGAAGAGATTTTAACGCGGCGCTCGCATTCGATTGCAACTCGCTGAAGTCACTTACACGTTGAGACTGCGTGCCAGTGATTCTCGCAAAATCGAGTCGGCGGAAGAGTCGCTATCGCACTGGTTTGCTTACACGGTGCGAGATAGTTTCAAAGCGCGGCTTGCTGGTTTTGAATTTGCAAAAGCCAACTGCTGCAAAAGCACTTCAAATGCGCCGCTTGTCAGCTTTTGCATTTGAAGCAATCACGCTTTGGAATTTTGAAAAGAAAATGAATGAAGGCAACGCAAGCGTAAAACGAAATATGAAGAATACTATTAAGCAGCTAATGTCAAAACTTGCGATGAAAATGCAAGGTGAAAGATGAAGCAGCAACGGCGGCGTGCTGCTCGTGCCGAATGTGAGATACGTAAATGCTATTTTGAGTTGGCTGGGATGGAGCAAAGTCAAGCGGGCATTAATTCTCATAATTTATTATAAAATTCTGTCATTTACCCGTTTGGTATTGGTTTTTCTCTACCGCAACCCATCTCTGACTGTGTGTCTTGTTTGATTATGCATAATGTTTGGTAAAACAATAAAATTTATTAATATTTTTGTGCAGTTAATTCTAAAAACACTTTTGAAATTACTTTTTCTCCAAGCATGTGTAACTGACAAATTCATATTGTTTATTTACTTAATAGTGCACAAGTATTTTAGTATTTTATTGGAGATCTGTGCTGTCATATACTATACGAAATGCTAATGGTTAAATTTTATTTTTGTTTTTAGAAGTTTACTTTTTGAGTTCTTCTGCAGTGATACCCGGCGCCTTTTGTCACTACAGAAGTACTGGCTCTTTTTCAATTAAACCAACATTAAAAAAATCCACATAGCATTCATATACTGTAATATGTGTTTTCATGTAATTATTTTATGGAGCTACTAAACCACAGCTGTTTACAAAGCACCAATATCCACAATAATAAAACAAGCAGCGCATGCATTTGCTAAACGCTAGGCAATTACAGTAAGTATAGTGCGGAGGATGAATTATTATAAAGTGCAAAAATACGCCAGTGAGCAGTGACTTCATGTCAAAACTCATTCCTGGCGTTATTCAAATGAAAAAGCCCCATAAAACCACTCGAAATTGAGATCATGATTTCATTATAAACATCATTTTCATGAAATTAATGTTTAATCACAATATGCGGGGCAGTAGGTGTTGTGCTTCTTCACTTAACTGTGGTTATTTTAACCGCAAGAATTGCCGGTAGGCTCTAGCAATCTCGGGTCAGAAAAGAAAGCAAACGCTAACACGTTTGTAGCCGACAAAAACCAGTGGATGGTACTTGTATACAAAGTGCTGGACCCAACGAGTGAGCATAGATGTGAGCCTATCAGCCTACTCTACCAGCGCTGTCACAGCACCGATTGACCTTTTTTGTGTTGCCCCGCTCTAGTTTTGATCCGGCCGCTTTTTCCTTTTAGTTTGCTCAGTTTGTGCGCCTCACTTTAGTTCCCGCAACCAAGGCTTTAAAAATTACGCGCTTTTTGGTAATTCCTGCACGCCTTTGTGTTTGGCGTGCAGAACACGCATTCCTTTTCATTTGAGCAACTGGCAAACAGACGTATTTCATTTTCAAGACCGCTCGTATGGCACTCTTTAAGTTCATTATTTTCAGGCTAAATTTCAGATATATTTTGCCATGTCGTACTGTTCCAAATTATGCATTTTGTCTGAACAATGCAGTTCAAGTTGAAGAATTTCAATTGTGGTTTGCCCAGACGGACACGGTGAAGGCTCCATATTGTAACGGACCTCCATTTTCAAAATATATTGTCCAAATGCCATTATTGTGAATTCATTGTCTTAGCTATTCTAGGGTTAAGAACAACCAAAAAAGAAGAAATGCCAAATCAAAAAGGAAACTAAATTCTGTATTGATTCAAAACAAAAGAGCTTGAATAACTTCGAGAGTATAGAGTGCTGTTGCGCATTGGGCAGGTAACAAAAAAACTTTTTGGCTCTCGTTCAAACGAAAATTAGAGCTTGCTTTTTTGCTTTCCGCAATTTTACGATACTGCAAAAGCAGCTAAAAAGGCGTTTACGAGCAGACAGACCATTAGGTATTAACAAACATTGTCGCTATAATTGACATCAATGATCTCAAAATTTAGGAACCAATTAAGAGCAACTGATGCTCAACATTGGCAAAAAATTAAGAACAGTCAGCCTCAACTCAAAATTTACTGGTTCGTATGAAAACAGTGTACTTACGGTGTTATAAAAACAAAATACAATTAAGGTATGTTTCCTGTGGTTAATTTATCATACATTTTATTAAGGGTTAAAGCCCTGCTTGATTGGCTTCACAGTTATCAGCAATCAGCTCATGACTGCCGTATCTGCAGTAGACCAGTGCCAGCATCAACAAAAATATTATTTTTTCTTCGTTTCAAACTTTAATATGAAGTAAATTTAATATCACAATCACAATTAATTACGGTAAAAGCACTACAGACTATTTTGTGCCATGAACACAATATTTTATGAAGTAAACTTAGATAATCGCAGCCAGCGACTTGCAAAGAATTTGTGCATTGCGCTATGCTTGGGCGACTCGTAAATTGCATACGATTTGATGTTTACACAAGCGCGACTTTGCCTTGTGACTCTCGAGACGCTGAAATCGACCTCGTGTAAGTGATCATAGGCGAGAACGATTGTTGCATCGAGTCGCGCAAAAATATAATCGGCATCGCAAATCGCAGGTGTTACTTACACGGCAGCGATTCTTGCCAAACGCCATCGCGGCAAGCGAGTCCAGCCTCGTGTGAGTAACCGCTCAGCGAGAGAGATTTTCACGCATAAAAAATCGTCGAATCGCGTTGCAAAAAAGTCGCCCGTGTAAATGCGGCTTTACAAGCTGATAAATCTAAAAATCTTGTAGTTCACTGAAGCTCACAAGGAGTGATCCATTTTGTCTAACTTGTATTTAATTGAGAAAGATAATTAGGGTAATGGGGGAGGGGCTAATGGAACAGTATTTAAGTCTAAGTGATTAGTAATTAACTACTACTGAATAACCACCCCCTACTTCTGAGCTCATACCGTTTTTGGTGAAACATATATTAAGCATGTTTCAGCAAGCGATCAAATTTGATTGCTTAGTTTTGGCCATTTTTCAATATTTTGTTGATTTGTAAGTTGCAGTTTTGACAAATTATAGCGCCCGCCCCCCCTTCCCTCTAAATAAAAGTTACGAAAGATGCTTTAAATCTTTTCTTTGTTCATTCCAGAGTCCAAACATTTCCAATGATATGAAACATTTTTTTTGGTTAGTATCATAAAATGGTGACACTTGTAGCGGGCTGCTTCCCCCCCCCCCCCCTAGTGACGCCACTGACAAGCGTGCAAAATTTTATCCAAATAGCGTAACACAAGGCAATTTCTTTTTCTTCTTCGAAAAATTACAAAAATTGTACAGCGGTTGGAGGCTATACCCCAAAAATCCGCCTATGAAACACAAATTTTAACTTTGGGTTCAAGATCAGACTCCTTATAAAAACCGTAGTTGAATGCCTGTCAACCGTTAACTTCATGAATTAGATAAACTACTGGAACAATACTTTCTGACTTTATTGCGACAGCAAGATGCGAAGCCGGAGCCCTACATGTAAAGAACAAGAGCTCCGGAGCAAGAGCCATGCCTTTTTTCCAGTGGCTTTACAGCCCCGTTATAAACTCTTAATAGTGTTTGGATAATTATTTTGCTTGCTCGATCCGTTATTTTAAGTCTTTGCCTGCAACCTTCTTGTGGTAAAACATAGATAAACGGCTTTTTATCCAACGGAATATAACGTGCAGTATTTGAAAAAAGAAATCTATTTGACAAAATTGAAACATTAAGTAAAAACAAAACAAAAATATTTCCTAAAACTATTCCCAATGGGAGGCGGGCCGGAACCAATAATTTCATTATTTATGTGAACTAGAGAAAAATTGCTTTTGGTAAGAAATATATAGACTCTTGTTTTGCCAAACTACGCTCGTTATGGTCACTTTTTCATAGTTTTCCAGCGCATCTCAAAAGTTTTGTGTTTTCACCGGCAGAAAAGAGACGGACAATTTTTCGTAATCATCTAAGATTGTATCATACTAAACTCTGTTACAGGCAACACAGTTTCACTTCTAAGCAGAGCAGCATTTAGATTGTTTTTCAAATTTCAGGCAAAATCTGCTTATTTTGCAATGGATTCTGTAAATAGAATGGAAAATAACGGCCGACTGGGACACTTTGACGTAGAACAAAGAAATCTCAATGTTCAGTTTAAAGCATAAGTATCGGCCCTGCGATATCTTCATGATCCACGATCCAAATAATCATACTTCAACTTCCATTCTGTTAAAAAAAAAAATTAAATCTTTAACAAAATGATTTAGCAACAGGTCCATGGTCCGACCTTTGAAAACTCGTGAGCAACTTCCACTCCTCAGACGTAATCAAAGCAATTTAAAATTTATCAAAAATATCAACATCCCAACGACGGTACCAATGTTATTGCTAAATAAAGATATCGAAAAAATCTTTCCGACATACTTTTCAATTCGCATTTCTAAGCATTTGAACATACTTAAAGACAGAATCGGTGCTTTTTTGACGTAACTACCAAGACAAAATTTTTAGGCACAAATTCTGATGCTTTACTATATCAAATCATAACAAAAATTAAATTTAGAGCTTTATCCAATCTAAGGCTTATTTTTTCTACAAGTGAATATCAAAATATTTCGTCAACGAATCAAAAGCTAAAAACTATGTAGGCAGTTAGCTTCGCCTTACCAGAGATCAGTAAATATGTTGCGCAATCTCGAGGTCAATTTTAAGTTTTACACTAACTGGTTGCTTGCCTACACCAAATACTTTTACAGGGCTGTCAATAAAGATGCATCTGCGAAACCTAAAAAGAATAATCTACATTGATGTGGTTGAAACAAAACAGAGGGGCTGGTCTAATGAAGAAGTGAAGTGAAAAAATATTAACTCTTACCGGTCGAACTTTCTTTCCATATTTCGAAGGCTTGCTGGAACTGGAAAAAAAATTCATTAGTAATATCGAAGGTATTTCAAATCAGGTATGCACCCAGGGGGGGTTCGGGGGTCGAAACCCACCTTTTTTTTAACTGAAAAAACTAAATAATTTTATTAATATAAAGCAGTTTGTAACACTTTGCTATATTTGCTTTTCACGAAATAATCACTTAAAATTGTTGTTAATCACTTAAGATATCGTTTTAGTGTTGTAATTTAACCGCGCAAGATAATTACCAAGCTATTAAGATTTTTACATTTGTTTCACCTACAATATTGCTGAAAGAAACATGTGTAACAATATGTATTATATTGTGGTAACCGGTCATAAACTTCTGCGCAAAACAGAGCTTGACACTAAAAAGAGACTGACAGCCATTTAGTGAAAAAAATTGCCCTCGAAAAAAAAACAACTAAACCAAATACACTTTAGCGAAAGAAAAGGAAACAGATCCGCTATTTGAAGATGAAAGCCACAATAAAATTACATTCAAACATCGAGATTTTTCTTCTGAAAACGTATTCGGGAATTTCAAATTTTTCTATGCAGTCAAAGCAATCTCAAACTGTTCAAGATTCACCTTAAACTGGGCGTAATATCGTAAGCGTATGCCCTATACTTTGTTTATTCAAGTCGCCACTTCAGTCGCACCGAAATTTTGCTTGCGATAAACGTAGGATACACTCAACGTATACTATTTTACACCTCGTAAAGACTAAAGACCGGGTGTATACGGTGTTCAACGGGGATGGCGTGGAGTTATCTTAAAGTTGAAGATTTTGTAGTTGGTTGCAACACACTTTGACTGATGGTAAAGTAATATTAATAAACTTGTTTAGCAACTGCAATGGGCTACTGAACTGTAGTAGGTGTAGACTCTTGTACTTTTACGTTACTCGATCGCAACTATAGTTTCTTTACATCAAACTCAACTTTTTGATTTTTATTATGCATTTATGAAAAAATAATAGATTATACTTTGATCAGCGACGCAACCACGGAAGACTAAGAGGACAGAAGCTCCCTCCTAAGCCAAGTCACCTACAAGAGTTAAGCCAAATACGCGATCTTTCAGCTTCTAAACGTATTTTGGACTTGACGAGTAAGCGTGCTGGGGCTGATTGGCCCGGGCAAAATAATTTTTTCCAATATTCTTCCAAATCTTAATAATTTAGCTTTTTTTAAATGCTAAAACGTGCAAAATTTTATCCCAATGGGGTTAAAATCGCTATTTCTCCCGATAAATTGCAAGAATTGCCCAGCGGATTGGGGGTTTCGCCACCAGGCCCCCCTTAATGGTAACTTGTTCTCTAACACACAATTTTCATAACCAACAAGTTTCAAAATCGTTACTCCAAGATTTCTGAAAAAACAATGTTGAAACGAAACGCAACTATTACCGGAAACCTAGTTTGACTATAATAGCGTGCATTTCATTAATGGTGAAAATACATCAACTACAATTGGGTACTGGTTGCTTTTTAAAAAATTGAATCCCCCCCTTTAGAAATTTCTAAGTGGGTCTGCGTTCCCAATACAATGAAATAGCAAAAATCGCCTTCATCCTATTTGAAAAACACTCACCTTTTCCGAATAGTGACAATACGGAGAGATCAACACTTTTCGAGACAAAAAAGAAAGCACTCAAAAATTTAGCATAACACTTAAAAAAATAGCCAACTCGATATGAGACTGAGCTTATGTTGCTCATGGTGCTGTCCGTTAACGGCATTTTTAAATAGGCAAGGTTGACAAAATTGAACATTTGCTGTAGGCGAATATTCACCAATAGAATATGATCAAAATCTGTCTTTAAATTGGCAACTCAAGTCTTTGAACCTTTATCACTCTGTCTTACTGATGAGCTCCCGCTTGCAGCTAAGTTTTAATTCTGCCAAGCCGTAGCCAGAAGTGGGGCATCACAACTCCTACTTAGGCCTACATCACTTTTCATAAAATGAAAGAAATAGATCAACCACTACCCGAAGCATTAGTTATTGGAACCTGGTCCCATACAAGTAAGTAGAGTGTTCTACAAACTTACAAGCAGAGCGTAAAGACAATCAATACATCATACACAATTGCAAATGTTAACGAAAAAGCAAACAAAAAAACAAGGGGTGCAAGGAAATTGAAATGATAGTTGTTTCTACTTTCCAATTCTAAACAATCTTTGCGATCACCAGCGGTGTTGTCCAATTTCAGCAAACAAATTTGACTACATTACCAGGTTACAGAGTCGAACGAGCCCATAGCATAACCCCAGTGCTACAGTCCGTTGAAATTCGAAGTCTTAACCTTACCTTAAATTTAATTTGTTCTTTCTCTTTTTATCTTTGGACGAGCTGCTTGATTGAAGTATGGCGCTACCACTATTTTTTCTTCCAGCAGGGGTGTGAGGAGCTTTGGGTGTTTCTGGTCTATTACGACATCATTATTTGTCAGCAAAAGCAAGAAACATCATAATTTCTTTTTGCAAAACAAATAAGTAGTCAATGCTTCATAACTGATAAACAGGTGAAAAAGGCGTTTACGGACTACATCTGGCTAATCGATATTCATTAGAACGAAACAGTAATCTAGGCTTTAAAACGGAAATCGACTCATAAAGAAACCTCAGTCAAATGTTGAACTTCAACTTTTTAAAATTGCTAAAACATCTGCGGTACAGTAAATATAATTCTATACGTGGTTTCGTGTTTTTTGTAGTATTCGTGCAGTTCTGCTCTAACTGTGTTTTCGTATCAATAAAGTTTATTATCTTGCAGTGTTAATTTTTATGAGCTATATCTTTTACTGATTTTGCGAATTCGCAATACAACACTATCTCAACTAGTACAAGGAACCTTTTAGCATATTATAAATTTGAATTAAAACATAGGCATTTTGAAAGAAGGTGACAACCGATACCACTAGGCATTACCAAACATACATCCCTCACTTCCAAATGGTGCAGTCAATGAAATGCTTACCTAGAGGAATTTCCATCACTGTTGGTCAAGTCTTGATCTGGATCATTGACAGATTTTTCTTTCAAACTATCTTCCTCATCCTTGCTCGTTTTTACTGATTCAGCATCACTGCCTAAAGCAAAAAATACGCAACAGAAAACCAACATGATAGAAATAGTAAATTATGGTAAGTGGCCACAATACACGCAATTTTTAAACTTGCAAATTGACTCTCTTCTTGTACAAGTAATCATTATTTACGTCTTTATTGTGATTTAGGCCTACTGCAAGTTCTCTGGTCGCATTTGTGTAGTGTTACAAAGCAAAAACACTTAAAACATGTTTGAGTAAATGTTTCCTCAAGTGTTTCAACTTTCAAAATGCGTTCGTCTCTGGAGCGGGAGGTCTGAGGTTCAAATCTCGGACACAGTGTTGCCAACGGATCGCCACCGCTGTAACATTTCTTCGAAAGCAGTTGCGTTGCCCGGGTACAATGACGCAGAGATGCCCGGACTCATTACACGTTTTAACGTAATACAGCGAGTATATATAACGAAAGATTTAATTTGAAATATTCTACCACTGTCAATCAAGTATTTTACTATCTAAATGGGTGCAAATTTGTCTAAAAGGACCACTGTCATATCAATAAATTGTGAATTGAGGTAAATATATGGATCATTTCAACTAACTTGAGAACTAAGCGATTTTGCCTTTACAAAGCGCATTCAATGTACTTGACAAAAATACACTAAATTCAGACAAGCAAGTCGAAAAAAAACAGCAGAAAATAACTATGCAAAATACCATGAAAAAGTTTCAGGCCACGATGAAAAAAAAAAATTCAGGCACTCGGGACGAGTAGAGCACTATATTTCATGAAAACATCAAACACAAAAATATCTCAGCTTACTAGTTTCCTTTTTGATTGATTCCATGAGTCCGCTAACAGCAGCCATTGATGTTATTGAAGATTTGCTAAACAAACGTTCAGCTTCCTTAAATTTTCTGTTCTTTCGATCTCCTTTGCTGTTTGTGTTTCTGTTAAAAAATAGTATTTACGATAACTGCAAAACTACAGCACTTAATTCTGAGAGTGCAAATTTAAGCTACCAAGCAGATCTCGTGTATGAAACAGTGTTTTTGTTGGATGCATTTCAAACTACTTTTAGTTCCACCAATGTTTACACCAGTTTAGAAAAATTATTGATTACTTGGGCGCAAACAAACTTAACACAACAGGAGAAAAACCACAAAACATATCTGCACAAAAAACACAAAAAATCAATAGGGTCTGCACCACTATCAAATAGGTGATAACCAAATGGTGAGGAAACCAACGAATTTTTTTAAAAAGTAAAAATATCCAATTTGATAGAAGAAAAATGTTCACTAATTAATCAAAACATTGATTGGATTAAAATCTTCATATCTTCGAATCATCTTCTTGTCTGATACTTTCAAGAATCGTCAGAATGGAGAGCGCAGGAAAAGGAGCGGCTATTACAGGAAAAGGCCTAGCGTGATTGGCTGGATAAAGACCAATGAAAAAGTGTCATTAATGCACAATCTTTAAGCTGTATGCAAATTATTTTTGTTGGCAGAGAGCGGGTTTGAAATTTTGATGATTCAAGTGACTTCAAGAGCAGGTAGATGGAAAGGAAAGCGGCATTGGGCAAGAATACAGATCTACTGTCATCATAATGTTGAGCACGGGCAGGATTTTGTAAAAGTTGATGTCAAATGGCTGAATCAGAAGCAAGAGACTGGGCAATGGCATAGGTGGGCACAAGTCCGTTAATCCGTTAATAACGAAGCTAACTTTTTCATTAACTCGTTAATCCGTTAAAAAGTTTTTCATGTTAACGGACTAAATTAACTTCCGTTAAGTTCTGTTAACTTCCGTTTAGGTTTTTATGGTTAATATCTTACACCATTCATTCATTGTACCGGTACAAACCAGTTTGCACTGGTAACACCAATTGCATATTAGCACAAGTTTTTTAGAAGAAAGCGAAGAAAGGAGGTCTTTTTTGTGTCAAATAATAAGCTGCAGCCTCACAAGTCTATTAATTATCGCTGTTTACAATTTCCAAAAATTTTCCGATCGCAGCTTTGTTAGTGCATTTGAACGTAGTTTTTTCTTAGATTAGACCGTAAAATGTACTCCCAAAACACAAAAACACCACCATAGCAATAAATATTTCCTTACAATTAGGTCAACAGCGCCAATACGTGTCCCAGAAGCGAGTGAATAAAGGAAATGTAAATTACACGCAAAATGTTAACGAATTAACGGACTTTATTAACTTCCGTTAATTAAAGCTGAAAATAACGGATTAACGTTAACGGAGGTGTGAAGTTTGTTAACGGACTAGTGGTTAACGAAGCTAACGTTTTGCATTAACTTGCCCACCTATGGGCAATGAGTATTATTAGGCTGGGTGGAAGATTTGAACATTTCAATCAAAGCAATTCTGTACCACCAACCAACTTTTCAAACTAAACATTATTAAAATTAATGATGGAGCAAATCAGAACTGTTATATGGTACATTCAATTTCTGCATCTATGCTCATTGTAGAAGCTGAATTCTTGAGATGTTGCTTTTGCTTTCTTCACAAAAAAATGGACAACAAGAGACGTCATGTAGTAGATAACAATAGTTTATACATGATGCATGGTTGTAGTAAAGACTATCTACCAACTTGTTGTTTGCTAAATATCTATCCCATCCTCTTATAATATTTCCATAGAGTTGAGTATCTTCTAAATAACTTCCTTCAAAAGCATAAATTTGTTTTTCTAAAGTAGATAGAGTTTCCTGAAAAGTAAAGCAAAATAAATGCTTCTTTAAATGCATAGAATCTTAATAGATATATCTATCGGTGTGTGCATACTAGCATGACCTACTGTAGCAAAACATAACGTACAAATTGGTCAATATGATGGGCCTATGAAGTTTATGGAGTACACAAATCTGAAATGATTTGACATGGTAAGTTTTAAAGTGCATTTACACTGGACAAAAAGACCCAAAATTTGATGTCATTGACCACTTGCAAAACTATCAAATTGGTGATTTAATAATAAATGTTACCGTAAGTTCTATTTGAATAGAATTGACAATGACTTAAGTTATTAGTAGAAACATCTCTTTTTTTAAATCAAAGGTTTACGACAGCTTTGGCTCTTTTATTCTTAGTGAAACTTGCAAAAGCAGTTGCTTAATTTCACTTAAGACAAAATTGCTTTTGAATGGTTGGTCTATTTTGAACAAGTGGCGCTAGCAACCACTCACAAAAGCTGCCAACCTTTGTTTGCGTTGCTTGGCGTTCAGCGTAAACACACCTTTATTCAGTAAGCTGGTTAAGACTGCCTAATGTTTCAGACTATAAGAAGCAGAAACAATAAATGGCTTTTACTTCCTAACATATTACGCACTAAGTTAAACACAGTGGTGTAAAGTAACAAAATACTTTTACTTGAGTAGATTACTCCAGTAGTTTTTTTCAGTAATGAGTACTTTTTGAGTAGTTTTTTTAGTGGCTACTTTTACTTGATTACTTTTAGAGTGAAGTAACGCTACTTAAGTAGTATTTTGATTCAAAAAAGTACAAAGTACTGTAATTTTAAATTTAAACCACAAATTTGTCAAAACGGTCGACTTTTTCACTGGCAATTTTTCAATTCAGTTATGTTAGTTGCCTTTTCCTCCTTTTTTGGCTGGCTACTCTTGCGTCAGAGGTGAGACAACCACAGCGACTGCAGCAATGCTGTTTTTCTGCATGTTCACGTACATATCAGATCCAGTCTGACTAAAAGCAATTCAAGATGGTATTTGTTTCATGTTTGTTGTTTAGTGTCTGCCCTTCATCGCTTACTGGCATAAATGTTTACTCTATTAAAAGTAAATCATGAAAGTAGCAATCAGAGATATAAACTTGCCAAAAATGGGTCGTATGATTACTAAACGTTTCTATTGCTAAGATCTACAGAGTGAAATGAAAATCAAACACCATGTATGCAATAAACATTATTGTACAGTACTGTAATATATTGTGCGATGTAATTACGAAATGTTTTCAATATGACGATCAATTTCGTCCCAGTAGAGGCCAAGACTAGCTAAATGGGCTATCTACAATAATTTTGTGTGATTTAGTGACAAAATGATTATCTGGCTTCTGTCTACATTTACATGTTGAGAAATAGCCTAAATTAAATTCAAAAAATTTGCAATAATTTTGATTGATTAATCCAAAAAAGGATATCGCAGAATATACTGAAATAGCTATGATGCGAGCTTTTGGCCATCCTGTAGACTATTATACACAGATAAGAAATGTTATCAGTGTTTTTAAATTTTAGCGTAATTTACCAATGACAGTGAATAAGTATTTGAGCAAAAATTCTAAAAAATGCTTATGTGAAAATTCTACATGGCATGATTTTTAAATCTCGAAGTTTTGCTGTTGTTGTTCTTTTTGATTGTCTTGAATATACCGCAATAAAACAAAAAACTTGCAAAAATTAATAATTCATGACTTGAGGGAATGAACGATTCGAAGACAAAGCGTTTGTGGCAGTGATGTGAAGGTAGGCGACCAGTTTTCATATGTTGATTGAATAGTTTGTTTATTTTGCTTGAATACTTTCAGAAATACTTGTACTTGAGTAGTTTTTAAATGACTACCGTACTTTTTTACTTTTACTCAAGTATTTTTTTGGACAATACTTTGTACTTTACTTCAAGTAGTTTTTTTGTCAGTAACAAAACTTTTACTTGATTACAATTTTCGAGTACTTTTTACACCACTGGTTAAACACAACTTATAAACCACTAAAAACTGTTATAAAGCTTAAATAACTCTAAATTAAATCACGAAGAGAAATAGAGCATAACCTAATCCATAGATAAGATGCACCTTCAATTTCATGCAAATTTTGAGTATTTTAAGTGCTCCTTAGTGTTTCCTTTCAAGACAAAAAAAGCAAATAACACAAAATATTTTTTGGCATTTTTACACAGATCGTTGACAAGTGTGAAAGGGGTTTATGACGTTTTGAAGCTTCATGTTATTGAAAAAGTAATCATTTTGAGATTGAAAAGCATCTAAAACCACATTTAGATGCTTCAGTGATTTAACAATTTGAAACTACCACAGTTCACCATGTGGCAATATCCGGAACAGACATACCGTAAATTGCTATGAATCCCATTAAAAAATTTGCATGTTGCACCAAAGAAATTTTCCAAGTTTTAACCTGACTACAAATGACAATAAATGAACTACACAAAGTTGTGTCTATTGGGGCATTTTTTTGGTGTGTTGGTGGTTTCACAAGCCTAAGCGGTGGCATTTTCACAACAAAGTTAGCATATTTTCACATCTTTTCTGGCACTTACTGAGAAGGTAAAAACTTAGAGGGTAAACTGGCTTGATGGTCTGAAAAATATGGTGATATTGACTCATATTAAAAGTCCATAAATAAGCAGATTGCTGTTTATTAACTTGAACTGTACGTGTACAACATGTTTCAGTTTCAAGTTGGTATTATTTGAAGGCTGCCATTAAAAATTTATTATGATTTAAAATGAATCAGTACAGGGAAGTATGAGAATGTTGTTCTGTGTTTCTACGCTTTTAACATACCATATATACTAGCGGATAGGTTGCAACTTTTTCCTTATATTTAAAAAAAATATATATAGGTGCGACCAATTCGCTTGACATAAGTGCAAATCATCACTAAGACGGAACAAAATTGAAAGTTTTCGGCTATTGAAAGTACCGTATTTTCTGGCTAATAAGCCGTTATAGACACGAATTGTAGTGGAAATGTACTATTGCCACTATGGTTCTATCAAATATGGGTGCATGCGCTTGTGCACGCACATACCAATGCGAGACAGTTTCATGAGTGCACACGCACATGCGATCGCTCAGCGTGTGTTGGATTTTCCCGCTTTGTTGAGCAAAAATGGTTTTGCGATTTCAATGCAATGCAGTTCAATGCTAAAAAAACAACCAATTGCAGTAATTTTCAAAGTTATCTGAGCAAAAAAACTAGGGAAAGGGCCTTTTAAATCTCTTAATTTTCAGTGCAACTTATGTGCAAGTCAACTCTAAATTAAACTTTTTTAACACAAAACTAATAATGCGACCTATCGGTGAATATATACAGTAGATTAGATATTTTGAATACAGGTCAGAGGTTAGGCACACTTAAACTTCTCATTTCACTGTAACAAAGCATAAACAAGATATTTTTCACTACAACAGCATGATATTCTTAAAATATACAGAACCACAAGGACTGCAAGGATTAGGGTTCTTGTGCCCTGGTATGTTTTAGTAGCACCTCAGTAATATAAAGTGCTGATATAATTAATAAAGGGCAATCAAGTCAAGTTTTTCACTCTTGACCAAAATTTGGGAATATGCCTAAGATGCATTCTCACCAAATGCAAAGTTTCTACACATTCCAGTTTTCGAGATATTGCAGTTCAAAATTAGCTGTTTTCCTGTTACTTCAGTGTTGCCATTTTGTAAGTATTGTGAGAGAAGAATAACTTTAGAAAAGCTGACTTACTTTTATTGAAAAGCAGCTTTTTTACAATTCTAAACTTTTATTTTTTTTTCCAATAACTCTGTTGCAAAAATTTATTAAAAATAAAAAACATGCAGAAATTTTTTTAAATTTTGTTTCTAATTAGCAACCCTGGCAAAATTTCTAAGGAGAAAAAGCCTTTCTAAAAGGAAATTTAAATGCTATATCCAATGAATGGAAGGTCGTAGAAAGCTCAAATTTCGTAAAGTTAATCTTCATGCCAGTCAAAAATTTTTTGAGAGAAACCCAAGCAAAAAATTTCCAACCTGAATGCCCTTTTATTGCTAATGATAACAGTACTGTGATTACAAGTATATCGGTTACTATTAACGAATTTTAACAGATAAGCCTATGATGGTACCTAGGCTACTTTTTGTCCAAAAATGAAAAATTAGGAAAGCAATGTTCCTTTAACACAAACTTTGCTTGAACCAAACATAAAGAACCTAACAACAATGTTTAATCCAATTTAGGTTTAAAATGGCCACTTCGTGAGCTGATTCTTTTAGTTTGAAATGGTCAATATGCTTCTGATAATTTAATTGAATAGGCCTAAGCTTCTGATACCTACATTTAAGAAGCCAAAGGCTACGCAAAAACCCCTCTCAAATGCAATAATAAAAACATTAAAATGATATAAGCACATATCTTCATATACCTGTATACTGTACCCATACATTATTACTGAAAATCGATAAAATACAGTAAGGGGGGTTGGCCAGGCAACAGCAAAGAGGGATACCGACTAACCAGTCTAACAATACAGTAAACTTAGATGCTACAGCAAGATACTTACAGCAATCTCTTCTTTTCGTTTTACAAGCTCAGCTAGTTCAGCTCTTGTATCGTTGGCTTGATTTTTATGTGCCATAGATTTGCAGTAAGCTATCAGTTATTGTTATTTCAGACAACCTGACAAGTGTAAAGCATTACCAACAATCTCACCACAAAGTGATTTCATCACTGATTTTGCAACAAAGAGAAAAATTAAAGGTTATGTATTTCAGACTATGTCATTGCATTGGTAACGATATTGAAAGCTAAATAGCAAATAAACTTAAGGTACCAGTATATGTTCCGTGAAAAATTGTTTGTAGTATTTTCAACACAGTTTTGTCATTACAAAATTTTTTTTCTACATACAGGTAGCTTTTAATTAAACTATGCATCAGAATATACAGTAGGCCTACTGTACACTGGAACATGGGTCACAAAATTTTACACCTTCAATTTTTTCAATAAATTTGGGTCGCTTTGAAAAAAGATTGACATCCACAGCTCTATCAGTATCAACCAGATTTGAGAACAACCATACCTATTCTGTCCTTTAGTACGGTGTTTTCTATCCGCGTATAAGCACAAAAAAATCCAAAATATTTTACGGCATTTTTGCACAATTTTTTGCAAGTGTGAAACGGTATTTAATCATTTAATGCCGACATTTTTGATGTTCACAAGTGCAAAACGAAGTTTAATTCCAGCGTTTGTTTTTTGGAGAGGTGATAACCATTCGAAGGTATCCGTATCTCAATTGGGAATGGAATCGATCCCATGTTAAGTAAGCTCAAGAGGAGAAATTACGCTACAAAAATTATTTTGAGTCATGTCTTAAAAGTCAATGCATATAGTCCAATGCCTTTTTAGACCCGGTTAGGAAGTGTGAGTCTGCATTCTCCGCCTTCTGGTTTCGACATCTATGATATTAAGTTGCAAAAACAGTTTTTAGCAGTGTTATTTTAGAAAAAAATCACGGTTCCGCCACCTATGGGTTACTGTAGGCCTTTATGTGGCCAGTGGCAGTGAAAAGAAGCTTAATAAGTTCCTTTTCATATATGCGATTAGAAGCTAGCCTAGTTGCGTTGTACTGGCATTGTGATGTATCAGGTATCATTATTTATTACGTATGGTCTGTGGTCTGATCAAAAAAATTAAAAAATCTCAAATAATTTATAATAATTGATCATATAACTTATATGATAAGCATTATGCCTCTAGAGCTTCTCACAACATGATCAAATTATCAAATCACACATCTGACATACAGTAGTTACAAAAAAAAAAAAGAAAAAGAAAAAAGTAATCTAAACACTTGACTTTAATAAAGGCAATATTCTGGTATTTGACACTAGTAATATTAGTACCGTACCGTAGTTCATAATCAGATAATAGGCCTACTTGTAGTTGGATGAAGCTAGATATCCTAGCACCTCAGGTTTTAAAATCATGCTGGATGAATAAGAGGTAGGACACTAATTTGAAATACTGTGATAGTGATATACTGTACAATAATGAGATCAGAGATAGGACTGACACTTATTTGAAATAGTAGTCATAGGATATAGAGATGGTAGCCGCGCAGCGTAGGCGGCCACTTACGCGGTTAGCCAACAGCGCCGCAACGCGCAGCGTGAAAAATTCCAGTAGTTTTGCAGTGCAGTGCAGCTGCAGCGTGTAGGATGAGAGCACTTCTTAGGATTCGGCTAGGAATCAGCCACTCTATCTCAGTTGTTAAATTCAGTCTCAATGTAGCTTGTTAGGTACCATGGTGTACCGGTAGCCTAGGTGTAACCTTCAAATCATAGGCCTACTGAGCATATCTACAGTCTAACGCCCTACCGGTAATAGTAATGCAGCTTGTACCGGTAAGCTCTGAGTTGGGCTGGATAGGCTGGTGCACTAGTTGTTAATTCTGTACCGGTACCTATGGTAATACCCTAGGCCATTGCACACCGGTATAGGCTATACTGCGTAACACCAGACACTAACAGATAAGGTGATATTACTATTACAGTATTTGGCACAAGTCTATACTTACAAGTAGTACCGGTAGGCTAAATATCGGTAAGCCTACCTGCATAGAGTTTGACAATTAATAGTAGTCAAACTGTAAGCAGGTACCGATAGGCCTACTTATCGGTACTACTTGCAAGTACCGGTACACAACTTGTACCAATACTGTAGCCTGATACTGGTATCATATGTGATACCTTACTGGTTGGCCTAATGAAATAGGCCTACCAGTACAGAGCTGCTTGCTGATGACTCAGGGACTATAGGCTACTATGTACTAGTATAGTCTGGTACGGTAAGTCTACTTTAGCTTTTTGACATGTAGCCTAGTCAAGTTGAGTTTGTTGCATATATGCCAGTGTATCACAGTTCCAAGGCTAGCAGGCTAGTTCCCTATAAGCGCAAAAAAGTGCGAAAAGTGCGAAATTTTTTCCGGCATTTTCGCACTGAAATTTTGCGAATTCCGGCGTTTTTTCTCCCGCCAAAAACCGGCGTTTTTGTTGGGTAATACTTTTTTTAGGACGCTTAGGACGATTAGGACGGTTAGGACGCGCGTCCTAAACGTCCTAACAAACCGATACTTTTTTTAGAACCCTACCAAAAATCAACTCAAATCTAGTTTATTTAATTAAAAATTAATTGGGGACTCAATTAAAATTAACTAAAATCTAGTTTTTAATAAAAAAATTAGATGCGAATTTATCCTGTAATAGTTGCAGTTCCGATATGCACTAAAACACCTCCGTCCTAAAAAAAGTCTGAAACATTTTTTAGGACGCTACCAAAATCATTCGAAATCTGGTTTCTTTTATGAAAATCATCAACCTGAAGTGATGCAAAGATTGAAGATGAATGACCAATCATCCTAAACCTGCCAACAAACAAAATTAAACGCGAATGCGTAACAAATTTGTCCTAGAATGTCTCCGTCCTAAAAAAAGTACAGCGTCCTAAAAAAAGTCTGAAACTTTTTTTAGGACGCTATCAAAATCATTCGAAATCTGGTTTCTTTTATGAAAATCATCAACCTGAAGTGATGCAAAGATTGAAGATGAATAACCAATCATCCTAAACCTGCAATTAAACAAAATTAAACGCAAATCCGTAACAGATTTGTCCTAGAATGTCTCCGTCCTAAAAAAAAGTACAACGTCCTAAAAAAAGTCTGAAACTTTTTTTAGGACGCTATCAAAATCATTCGAAATCTGGTTTCTTTTATGAAAATCATCAACCTGAAATGATGCAAAGATTGAAGATGAATGACCAATCATCCTAATCCTGGCAACAAACAAAATTAAACGCAAATTCGTAACAAATTTGTCCTAGAATGTCTCCGTCCTAAAAAAAGTACAGCGTCCTAAAAAAAGTCTGAAACTTTTTTTAGGACGCTATCAAAATCATTCGAAATCTGGTTTCTTTTATAAAAATCACCAAGCTAAACTGATGCAAAGATTGAAAACACGTAACAAAGCGTTATAAAATTGCTAATAACATATTTCTTGCAGATTTGAAAAGGCAAAACAAAAGGTCCTGTTCAAAAAAAGTTTAATTGTGTTCTTAGGCGATTTTATTACATCGAAACTTCTTGTCTATAATCGATTAGCTTTAGATTAGGTGAAACACGTCTAGAAACTGGTAACAAAAAACCTCTCACATGTTTTAAGGCGAAATGTAGACCAGAAACAAAACTTTTAATATGTTCAATATTTTTAACAATGTCAGTTAATGACTTTTTGTTTAAATTTTGATTGAAAATTATGTCCTCAAGGAGTATTCTGGAGACGCGAAGCATATGAGGCGAATTCATTTACTTCATTCATTCATCCTTGGTTACAACCATAGGACATGCAATTTGAGTGGACAGCACACACGGAAGTAGTACAAGAAAGTAATTGAAAATTGGAAGTAAGCACCGCTATACCCATCAATCACGGTTGGTATGATTTGGACTGAATAATCTTTATTCCCACATTTAATCACAAAGTGAAAGGTTAGTAGTTTTAGCTATTTTTTGTTGCTGCAAGCTGTGCCGCGAAAAAGTTACTAACTTGTTGCAGTTTTTTTGCCACATCATGCTGCTGTATATATCAGATATATACCAAGGACTAACACTTAACAGTCGTTTCATCGTATTACAGCTTTGATTGACAAGAAAAACAAGTAACTTTATGAAAATCATAACGTCAGCCCTTAGTCAGTTAATCGCGTATGGAGGAGGGGCTAGAGCTTCCCCAATCCTCTTTTGGCTCGTCGCATAATGCAAAAATTTTCAATAGCGTTAAACTCGTGTTCCACTGTTCCCCTTATTCGCAAAAATACGTAGGTTTAATCTGTTTGACTCCGTATACGATTCAACCCTGCGTTTCAAACTTTCGTGACAACTTTCAGAAAATGATGACTTCGGACAATTTCTTGCAGAATATCGAACATCACGTAGCTTTTTCCGCTAGAAATTTTGTTAAATCATCCTTTTCTGAACTCACGAAAGTTTGAAACGCAGAGTTCCCCCTGCGATACGGAATCAAACGGATTAATTCTGTTTTTGCAAAAAGAAGGAGTAGTGGAACAAAGTTTGGGGCACCTCTTTGTTACTTCAAGTAGTTTTTATTTCTTCAATGAAACCGATCTCCAGCACTATCTCTTTAATTGCTTGAACAATTTATTATAATTTTGAAGCTTCTAAAAAAGACCGAGGTCAGATAATTTTGAAACCAAGCCTCAAAACTTGTGATTTACGAAAAAGTTTATTTTTGTGGAAGAAAAATTTAAGAGGTCAATTAAAACTCCATTGTCCATTTCTAGAGTAGCTGCACTGACTATAGCAGGAGCGCTAACTGCAGTAATTCTAATGCGGTGGGGCAGAGATATCCTACGACAAGAAATCCTTGGAGAGGGGTTTTAACCCAAAGACATATTTGGTTTGCGGTTCAAAAACGGGTCTAAAGGAGCCAACCCAACCACAAGAGGCCATGAGAGTCTGGGTGCGAGGCTATTTTAACGCAAAAAAAATTAAGCCAGTTTAACGTCATTGGAATGCCATTTCGCACGTCTGTAGAGTCTTCTTCTTTCTTCATTGCCCGCTTTTCCGTGAGGGTTGCGGGGGCAGTAGCTCAAGATTAAGCCGCCACACAGTAGGCATATACCCTAGTTGGGATAGAAGTATTATTGCTGCAATTTGGAAGGTTTTTGACAAAATTATATTACCTAACCCCTTCAGTCTTTTTTTCGTCCAAATTATTTCGGTCAAGTCCAAAACACGTTGGCATAATGCCGTTCAATTTTCCTTATCTGGGTATTCCTAATTATTGCAACCTGTAAAGCCCTGTCTACAATTCAAACTGTGGGTAAAATTGTGAGCGTACCAACGTATCCTTATAGCAACAAATTTTAAGCAACCGGCAGCTTGAACGCTGGTGGAGCGTTAAATCGGGCGAACCGAATTTTGGTTTTAAGTAAAGTAAAACTACGTTTGTTCGCTCACGATTTTACGCGCAGTAAAGGCCGGGCCTAAACGCGGCAATCACAGCTTTTTTCTAGGAAATTAGTGTAATAACTGTGAATCGCGTAACACCAAAATTATTACAAATGCAAGTATACTATCGCCAAATCGTTACGTGCAAAAAAGCACATCGTATTTGAATTTCTCAGCATTGTAATTAATCCAAGTAGCGGCGACATAAACTATGCAAAATCGACCTTACGAAACATCTCGACTTCAGATTTGCAGAGCAGTGAATCGGTAGGTCTAATCCATAAAATCGAACCCAGAAAAACAGCTTTGGTTTTACTTTTAATACAAAGTTGCCGCTGTTGCCTGGTTTAAAAAGTGGGCCAGTTATTCTTTCAAGCAATGTAGAAATACCATATCAGCTAAACTTTTGATTCTTGTACAAAGATTTTGGATATTTGAATATTAAAGGTCTTCCATTCTGACCTTTCCTCACTGCTCTGTTTTTTCTCTCTCACCCTTTCAAGTTGACAACCCCAAACAGATCAAATGATGCTCATCTGAAAAGATTTTGTTGTTATAAAACATAGTTTTTGAATGAAAACATTTTCTGCAATTTTGTGAAATTTTGCGAAGTTTAGTTTTGCCAATGCTTAATTGCTTATTCTCTTTTGCTAAATGTTTAATTGCTTACTTTCTTTAAACACTTGCGTTTCTCTTCTCGTTCGTTTTTATGCGAAAAAAAAAAGATTAAAAATTCACGTGTTCTTCCTCACGCCAGCAATAGGCGAGGGTATCTTTTCCTTATTACGAGGATAAAAGCAAAAAATGATGATCGACAAGAGACCACGACAATGCATTAATGCCGCGGTAGCAATATTGCTGTCAATTAGCATTATGTTTTTTGTCCGAAGTTTTGATAGGATTCGATGTTCTGAAAAGATTCTGGAATTAAAAAAAAAGATCTGAAAATATTCTAAAATATGCCGATATTTTAAAAAGAACATACCTGCGTACTGTTATTTTGTCAACAGAGATTCATGTGTACTACATGTATTTGAGCTTAAACACGTACTTTAGTAAAATACTAACTTAATTTGACGTTCGTCTCTGGAGCGAGAGGTCTGAGGTTCAAACTTCGGGCCGGTCAAATCGAACACATCAGTGTTGCCAACGGCTCACCACCGCTGCAACATTTTCTTCAAAAGGAACTGTGTTGCACGGGCGCAATGACGCGGACATGGGCCCCACCAACTCGTTACACGCTTCGGCGTAATACAGTAAGTACAGCGAAAGATTTCATTGTGATTTGATTTTGAATGTATGCGAGGAAATAAATTAATTTAAAACAGTGAGTGCATAATTATGTCAAAATATAACATTTGTTTTGAAAATGCGAGAACGCCATGAAAAAGACTTCATTGGATTAAGTGATTAACGTTTTTGGTTTAAGTTGACAATTTTTAAAATTGTGAACAATTTAGACAAGCCTCCTAGATTGTCAATCTACGTTTTAATTGGCAAAGATGGTTTAAATTCTTCGAATAAATAGCGTGGATTTGTTATTCTATTGGTGTTAAAAAAATAAGTCTAGCTTTTTGTTATTCTGTGCGGCAAATGGATTTCAGTACGGCAAATGGATTTCAACTTATATCATTCATTTTTAATTGTATTGTAAATTGTTTGTGCGATCCACTGATTGCAAATTGCTTTCCAGGCTTTTTAGTGAGCTTTCAAAGTTTTAAGTACCAGTAATGAAAGAGTTTGAATTTTTACGCTACAGTTTGCACCAATATTTATTCAAATGATATTTTGAAAAATCGAATAAACTTTTAAAGACTACCACGGTTTAAGTGTGTTATTTAAGGTTGGCGATGCAGATTTTTCTTAGCAGTAAATAAAAAACACATCACCAACTCGCCACGATCGTCAGTGTTGCAACACTCGGCCGAAAGTTGCATTTTACTAACCCGCTCGATTCCGTTTTGGCGAAAATATTTGATCCCGCAAACCAAGCAAACTTGAAAGGTTTTTATCATTCATAGACTAAATTATTTTGAACAGCACGCTTCGACAGCGCGTAAACTAGTCAGCAAAACCAAGGGGCCTAGAGACATTTTGCCCCCTTAAATGTCATACCTCAGGGGGCACCGCTTTCCGCCCTCCTGAAATCGACACCAGTGTTTGTAAATAAAAAGGTACTAAGCATAAAGTAGAAATAGTGCACTCTGAAACTTTCTGTCCAGGCAGGCGCGTAGCCAGGATTTGGAAAAAGGGGGGGCTATTTTGAAAGAGTGAGAAGTGTGCAAACGACCTTGACTCGAATTTTCATTGATCTTGAATCAGTTTCAGACGGTTTGTCCGAAACTTGAGGCGAAATGTCTCGGAAAGCTCGGAAATTCAACGCTTTTTTCCGCACAAAATTAGGTGATCTCCAAAAAAAAAAAAAAAAAAAGGTTTTCGCCAAAATTCAGAGTAATTTTTCAGCCGAAATCCGAAATTCAAAGCTTTTTTCTGCCCAAAATCAGGTGATCTTCAAAAAATAAACTTCTACAAAAATAAACTTTTTCGTAAATCACAAGTTTTGAGGCTTGGTTTCAAAATTATCTGACATCGGTTTTTTTTAGAAGCTTCAAAATTATAATAAATTGTTCAAGCAATTAAAGAGATAGTGCTGGAGATCGGTTTCATTGAAGAAATAAAAACTACTTGAAGTAACAAAGAGGTGCCCCAAACTTTGTTCCACTACTCCTTCTTTTTGCAAAAACAGAATTAATCCGTTTGATTCCGCATCGCAGGGGGAACTCTGCGTTTCAAACTTTCGTGAGTTCAGAAAAGGATGATTTAACAAAATTTCTAGCGGAAAAAGCTACGTGATGTTCGATATTCTGCAAGAAATTGTCCGAAGTCATCATTTTCTGAAAGTGGTCACGAAAGTTTGAAACGCAGGGTTGAATCGTATACGGAGTCAAACAGATTAAACCTACGTATTTTTGCGAATAAGGGGAACAGTGGAACACGAGTTTAACGCTATTGAAAATTTTTGCATTATGCGACGAGCCAAAAGAGGATTGGGGAAGCTCTAGCCCCTCCTCCATACGCGATTAACTGACTAAGGGCTGACGTTATGATTTTCATAAAGTTACTTGTTTTTCTTGTCAATCAAAGCTGTAATACGATGAAACGACTGTTAAGTGTTAGTCCTTGGTATATATCTGATATATACAGCAGCATGATGTGGCAAAAAAACTGCAACAAGTTAGTAACTTTTTCGCGGCACAGCTTGCAGCAACAAAAAATAGCTAAAACTACTAACCTTTCACTTTGTGATTAAATGTGGGAATAAAGATTATTCAGTCCAAATCATACCAACCGTGATTGATGGGTATAGCGGTGCTTACTTCCAATTTTCAATTACTTTCTTGTACTACTTCCGTGTGTGCTGTCCACTCAAATTGCATGTCCTATGGTTGTAACCAAGGATGAATGAATGAAGTAAATGAATTCGCCTCATATGCTTCGCGTCTCCAGAATACTCCTTGAGGACATAATTTTCAATCAAAATTTAAACAAAAAGTCATTAACTGACATTGTTAAAAATATTGAACATATTAAAAGTTTTGTTTCTGGTCTACATTTCGCCTTAAAACATGTGAGAGGTTTTTTGTTACCAGTTTCTAGACGTGTTTCACCTAATCTAAAGCTAATCGATTATAGACAAGAAGTTTCGATGTAATAAAATCGCCTAAGAACACAATTAAACTTTTTTTGAACAGGACCTTTTGTTTTGCCTTTTCAAATCTGCAAGAAATATGTTATTAGCAATTTTATAACGCTTTGTTACGTGTTTTCAATCTTTGCATCAGTTTAGCTTGGTGATTTTTATAAAAGAAACCAGATTTCGAATGATTTTGATAGCGTCCTAAAAAAAGTTTCAGACTTTTTTAAAAAAAGTTTCTTTTTTTAAAAAAAAGTTTCAGACTTTTTTTAGGACGCTGTACTTTTTTTAGGACGGAGACATTCTAGGACAAATTTGTTACGAATTTGCGTTTAATTTTGTTTGTTGCCAGGATTAGGATGATTGGTCATTCATCTTCAATCTTTGCATCACTTCAGGTTGATGATTTTCATAAAAGAAACCAGATTTCGAATGATTTTGGTAGCGTCCTAAAAAAAGTTTCAGACTTTTTTTAGGACGGAGGTGTTTTAGTGCATATCGGAACTGCAACTATTACATGCAACAAGTTAGTAACAACTATTACAGGATAAATTCGCATCTAATTTTTTATTAAAAACTAGATTTTAGTTCATTTTAATTGAGTCCCCAATTAATTTTTAATTAAATAAACTAGATTTGAGTTGAGTTTTGGTGGCGTCCTAAAAAAGGTATCGGTTTGTTAGGACGTTTAGGACGCGCGTCCTAATCGTCCTAAAAAAAGTATTACCCGTTTTTTTCCCACCAAAAACTTTAGACAGCCGCGGTTCACGGCGTCTCGCTCTGGTATGTCGCAGAAATCGCGTAGAAAAGTTGCAGAACTTAGACGAAGGACCTTTTTTTTTTGGAGAACAACGAAAAATCGGAGAAAAAAATGGCTCCATGGCGTGATGGCCTTTTTTTTTTTTTTTTTTTTTTTTGGAGATCACATTAAAACCGGACAAAAATGATGAGAAAATTTTCGGCATTTTCACATTGAGTTTAGAACGTTCGCACTATTTCCGGCATTTTCGCAGAAGGTGAAAACTTAGAGGGAACACTTAAAGTGGCTATTTCTAAAAACTAAAGGTTCCATTACATGTACATTGAAAATTAAAGGTTATCATTGAAGCATTAGTATTTAGTGGTAGGCTACTGAGAGCATGACAAAATTTTATTGACTGCTTGAATCTACAGTTCCAGAGTATTGTAGTCTGAGCAGTGAGTTGGGAATTTCAGATTGATAGTTGGAAATTTTTTTGTGTGATTGTAGGTGGTATCACCATCAGTCACCCAACCCCACTCGCCAACCTATTCCTGTACTGTACAGCGTAAAGTAGCTTCAGATTTCACTGTTTCAAAGAGGAGCCATATTGAGATGTCAGTGTATCTTTTTCTCTCCATTCAAAATCAACAATAGATATAGATATTATATATAGTTAGTAATAATTGCTCTGTTGCTTGTATTATGGTTCAAATTCAACATGTCGATGCTTGTTGACTGATTGTGCAGAGGCACAAAGTGCTTAATGTTAAACCACCTTTTTCATTTGTACTTATTAGTATTCCCATAGCATATGTGATACCGGTTACAAAAAATAAGATGGAATGGTTAAAACTACTGTTGCATAACAATTCTTCACTATAAGCTTAAGAAACTTTGAGCAGTACATTGTAACTTACCATATTAAGCATGACCATGACTTACTCTGGCAAGCCTAGTAATAATGTCAGATGTGACTGTGCTTTCAGTGCTACTGTTTGCATGAATGTAGCCATCAAACTTTGGCAGTTGGAACGTCTTAAGTGGAAGTGCTGATATATTCAGTATTCCAAATCTACCGGTAATGTCCATGGTTTGATTCATGATTGGGATATTTTTTTATTAGTTAAAATTGAGCTGAGACCAATCATCAAGGGTTGGGTTAATTGGCTTGTTTAGTTAAGTAACAGTTTAGACCAAACCATTATATGAAGCTACAGTTTAACTAGCATCAGGTGGACCATGGGGTGCCTACCTGTTTGGTTTGTAATTTTGCATGCAGTAAGATACAGTTTTGGTGTTAGGCAATACTGTTAACCATTATATTTTGGCTTGCGGTAGGATTTGCGGTGCGGTGTATTATGTTCACAAACTTTTTGTGGTGCAGTGCGGTATGCGGATGGAATTGAGTGGTGCGGTGCAGTTTGCGGACAAGAATGTTGTGCACCGCACCATCTCTAATAGGATAGGCTACAATAATGAGATAGCCTAGGACTCTTAGGCTATTTCAGATAGTAATTATAGTTTATGCAGTAAGCTGGTAAGGAAAAGAAATTGGCGAGAAAATTGCTAAAGTAGCAGTGTAAGTAGTAAGTACCGGTACCGATACGGAAGTATGATAAAGCACAAACATCTTAAATTATATTCATACACTCCTAAACAGAAATGCAACACCAACATCTCAGATCTCATCAAACTGATTCAAACAGAGATGAGTGACGCACATTTTGTCCACATATGGCTCAACCCCTAAGCACCGGTAATAGAACCTGTGTTCCCACTTAGCCAATTTTTTTTCAGCGAATTGGCGATTTGTTGGAGCAAGGGCAAATAATTTTTGGCAATATAGTAAACATAGCTTTGGAAAATTCGACAAATTTGTGGATATATGACACTTGGTATGCTTTATCACGGGATTGGTTCAAAATTTAGGGCACATAAACATCTTTTTAGAGGTTTGGGCACAATTGTTTAAGAAAATTTGGGCACTCGCCGATTAGCCTTAAAGTTAGAGGGAACACAGAATAGAACCAATGAAATGGCAAGTACTGTAGCAACTTCAGGACTGCAAAATAAATAATTAAAATTAAAGAAGAGAGGTCAATTGTGTCTCAATGCGCTCGAAAATTCTGTATGAGAGTTCCCAGCAGTGTTCCCTCTTAGGTTTTGATGAGTCAGTGTGCGCTAAAATATAATAATCGGCAATTTTCCAATTGCAAACAAAGAAAAATTCAAAATTGAGCCAGCATGTCAGATGTGCCCAATAAAAATGCTGATTTGCTGATAAAAATCAGCTCAATAGCTACATAGGTTCCCAGTACTGACATTGACTTATTTTATCAAAATTTTCATTGCAAAACTTGCCTAAATATTTTTTGAAAGTAACAACACTGGAAGCATTTCGTTTCTAACATGTTGGGGCAATGTGTTGTAGTAGCCTATTTCATAACTCGATTGGCAAAAAACTTAACTGAAGAAAAATTGCTTCGAGGTATTAGATGACTAGTGCAACAAGATAATGTGAACCAGTCTCGACCATGGTGAGTAAACCCATTGACAATTTTAAAGGCCTCTATCAGATCACCACGCATTCATTACTGTGTAGGCTATAGCCTATCTTGTAAGTGTAACATGTGAAAAATTATTTCATTGGGTTTTTTCAATTTTCATATGCAATATACTACACACTGTACAGAAAAAGATTAATCCAATTTATTTGATTATACAGGGTGGGCCGTAAATAACGCACCAAAGCATATTAAACAATATTGATAATAATAACACCAAAGCATATTAAACAATATTGATAATAATAATAATATTTCACATCACAATTTACTTTTAATTCTTGGGTGCGTAACTTACGGCCCACCCTTTTGTTATAATTGTCAGAATTGTTTTATATGCTTTGGTGCGTTATTTACGGCCCACCCTGTAGATTCCTGATTAGGCCCATGATTTTTTTTTCTCTAACCAGTGCTAGCAGTTAGCATGAATACTACTTGTTAGAAGTTAATGTCACTATGTCTTGTTTAATTTCTGCGTGTCTCTGTTTTCTTCTGTTTGAACCATTTTTAAGTAGGCTATCTTGCCGTACTTCCCAGCACATTGGTATCAAAAAGTAAATGGATTTTGTAGTGGTTGGGAAGCAATTATTTGCAGGTGGAATATCTGGTTGTGTTGCAAAGACTGTGATTGGGCCACTTGATCGAACAAAGATATTGCTGCAAGCTCATCATCCTTATTACAAACACTATGGAGTGTTTCAGTGTATGTGGGAAATCACAAAAAGGGAGGGATTTTTATCCCTGTGGAAAGGAAACACGATGATGATGATACGTATTTTTCCTTATGCTGCCTTACAGTTTTTTGCGTTTGAACAGTTCAAGTCCCTTTATTCACCTGTGGTAGGTAGTGGCCATGTCAATAAACTTCTGTCTGGGTCTTCAGCTGGAGTTGTAGCAGTGTTGTTTACTTATCCACTTGACATGGTTCGAGCAAGACTTGCATTTCAAATCACTGGAGAGCATCATTATCACAGTATAAAGCATGCTTTCATCAAAATATATAAAAAAGAAGGGGGAATCAAAGGATTTTACACTGGTATTAATCCAACAATCATTGGCATGATTCCTTATGCAGGAGTGTCATTTTATACTTTTAATGCTCTGAAAGATCTGCTTATTAAAACGTCACCACAAACTTTTGCTAGACAAGACATCAATGAGCCTAACGTTTTTGTGTTAAAAACTTGGGCTTCTTTATGCTGTGGGGGGTTTGCAGGTGCTATCTCACAAACTGTTTCTTTCCCTTTTGACGTTGCACGAAGAAGAATGCAGCTTGCAAATCTGCTTGCTGATCCACACAAGTATAGAACAATGTTGACAGCTTTACATTCAGTTTATAAAGATCATGGAATAGTTAATGGATTATATCGAGGGCTGTCAATAAATTATATCAGAGTTGTGCCACAACAAGCTGTAGCATTTACTGTGTATGAATTCACAAAAGAAGTTATAGGCCTCAATAAAGTTGCAAAAAAATGATGTCAACTGAGCTATTTTGCTCACATGCCATTGATTGTGCCAATTATTTGTTCACTATATCACCACCAAATCTGTTGTTTGACTATCTACCAGTCTACTAGTATTTTTTGTTCTCTTTTAATGAAACTTAACTGTTAATCAGCCATAACTCAATCAAAAGAATGTTGCAGACTCATTGCTAAGTGAGGGGTTAATATTTGGGTATAAATGTAAATTGATCACTTACGTTAAATTTTGGTTTGTGAAAGCACCTTTATTTGAAAGATTTGAAAGTACGGTACCGGTACCAATTTCCTTTGATTCATAACAGTAAAGTTGCAAATTAAGATGATGCTAAAAGTCAATATCAAAAATAAAAAAATTCAAGTTCCGTTACTATATTGTTAATGCTCCATGGTAATTATTTGTATTGATTTCTTGTATGTGCTATGCAATTAAATTCCAAAGTAGAATATATCTTATTTTTCGTGGTTGCTTTTATTTAATTTGATTTGCAAAAATTGCAATATTGTAATAGCTGATAGCACCATGTGTGCATATATATATGTGTATATATGTATGCATTAAAACTATTTGGTGCTAAACTAATGATGCTCAAGACTTTCTTGATGTCTACTTTCATGAGAAGAAGTATATATATTCAAAGGTTTATCAGAGCAGTTGTAATATCCAAGCATTGCTTAGAGTTTTCTCTATGTACAACTGTATGTATGAGATGCCAATACTGCTGAAATCTTCACGCAGTCTTTTAAATTAGGTGTGGAAAGGACAACTTTTGTATGTGCAATTTGTGCATTTTCTTGTTTTTTGTTTAACTTGAAATTTCTCATGAATGTTTTATGTTGGGTTAGCTCATGATATCAGATATGCATCACGATTGACTATGATTTGAAATTTCCTAGGCTAATTGGTGTGCTAGGTTATTTTAACAGCTTAAGTATGAATGATATATTTGCTCACTGCAGAGATGGAAATTTGGGAGCTGTAAAGTTTTGGTTGGATAACACTGAGCATGATTTGAATCAAGGTGATGACCATCTCTTCAGCCCATTACATTGGGCTTGCAGGGAAGGCAGAGGTCCTGTTGTGGATCTGCTCATTAAAAGAGGTGCCAAGATTAATGTGACAAATATGGGTGATGATACTCCTCTGCATAATGCAGCCCAGAATGGTCATGTGAATATCATTAAAGTTTTGGTCAAAAACAAGTGTAATATAAATGTTGTGAATGAGCATGGTAACACACCCTTGCATTATTCCTGCTTTGGCCAGTATGCTGTATGTTGTGAAGAGCTAGTGGCTTGTGGAGCATTAGTGAGTATCTGCAACAAATATGGTCAAACCCCACTTTCAAAGGCCAGACCAGTACTTGCTCGAAAATTAACTGAAATGGCGAAATCTCTTGGGCAAGATTTGCAAGATATTCCCTACACTGATCCAAAGCTTTCGCAGGAAACAATGACCACCAGACGCACAAAAGTGAAGGATTCAAACTTAAGTCATGAAAATGTTGACTTGAGACAATTGAATTTGAAGAACAAGATTAGCTCTACACATTCGGGTGATACTTACAAAGGCAGTTGGGGGCAACAAGACGTCATAGCCAAGCTCTTAAAAATTCGCAACATCACTTCGAGAAAACAGCGGGAGTTTCATGATGAGTACCTTCGACTTCGTGTGTTTTCACATCCTAATGTATTGCCGGTGATGGGTGTAGCTAACACTGCTAAATGCTTGGCTGTTATCAGCCCAATGGCTACTATCGGTTCTTTGTATAATGTGCTGCACGAATCGACAGTCACAGTTGACCACGATCGAGCTATCCTTTTTGCTGTCGATATAGCAAATGCACTGTCATTTCTTCACACTCTAGAGCCACTAATTCCTCGTTTGCACATCAGCAGCAAGCATATTATGATTGATGAAGGGATGCAATGCAAGGTTAATATGGGAGATGCAAAATTTTCTTTTCAAGAAGTGGGGAAAGTATTTGACCCTGCTTGGATGGCTCCCGAAGCTTTGTTGCGAAAGCATGAGGAGATAAATCGAAAGTCTGCTGACATGTGGAGCTTTGCCATCCTACTATGGGAGATGGTGACCAGAGAAGTGCCTTTCCAAGTTCTGTCAGCCATGGAGTGTGGAATGAGGATTGCTTTGGAGAACATGCGAGTTCCGATTCCTCCTGGAATTTCCCCACATCTTTCTAAGTTGCTGAAAATATGCATGAATGAAGATCCCACAAAACGTCCTAAGTTTGACATGATTCTGCCCATTTTAAAGAAAATGAATAATTAAATTGAGACTGCGTCGTTCTGATGATAACCTCACTTTTATGCACATGCATGCATTTATTCGTAAGAGCTAATATTATGATTATTCATAGAAATCTTGTATTCATGTCATACTATTCACCTTTGTAACATGATTTACGTAAACTTTTTTGACCTTATAAAGAAGGGTCTTGAAAATACAGTCTTAAGAAAACTACTAGGCGCCTCAGAATAATGCATTCAGCTACACACTCAAAAAATTGAATAATCCCTTGTCACTTGTATTTCCTACTGGACCTGAGGTATCGTTGATTTGAGCTGGCTGTATTGCTAAACGTCATTAATTTTTTATTGCTCTTTCACTACCTGTTCTCAAACAGACGTTTCTGGTCCAGCCACTGTTCACCAAATGACCAGGCGTATTTTATGTTTCATTTATTAATGTTGTAAAGAATAATTGTCTTTTGCTTCAGTAGTTGGTCTGTTGATAGCAATATCTTGCCGCATAATTTTGTATTTTAGAGCAAATAAACTACATAATTTTGTATTGTGATTATCGTATTCTTTTTGCTTGCATGCACAGTGCCTATTATCGAGATTATATATCAAATATTTCGTGCCCCTTTGAGGACAAAATTTAATGATGTGAATGAACCGTATTTTATGAATTGTTTTAAGAAATCAAGGAGCATTAGCTTATTATTTAGTTGTTTGCTTTGTATTTTTCAGTTGGTTCGCCCGAGCAATTTTTCTTGAGATATATTTTGGCATGGACCAAATACACACATACGTTGCATGCTCGCTATTTTAAATTTAACTTTCATTGACCTGTAAGTTTTTTGTGCATGACTGAAAAAAGCCATTTTGATTGAAATGACCGAAAAAATGCGGATTTTGTGCGGAGATTTGCAAGCCCTACAATTGTGCTTGAAATCAGGAAAATGATATACCGTAATTTTTTGAAATGTCCGAAACAATAATTCTAAATAACACTTGACCTAAAATTTTACGCAAAAAAGCAAACAACCTCTTAGGTGTTTCACCTCGTGTATTGTGTCCCAATTTTTGCATTGTGTGTTTTCAAAATTTTGTTTGCACTTTAGATGCGTTCTCCACTACCTTTTCCCCATTTACTAATGTGTCTTAATTTTGCTATTTTCCTGCACATGCAGAATGAGATTTATCGCATTAGTTTTTGACCAATGCTAATACTGTAGTTTGCTGCTTATTTTCAAGTGCCAACTTATTTGTTAAAAGAGTCGTTAGAAGGCTGGTTTTATTATTTTTTTGATCTACGCTTGAAAATGTTGTCAAAGTATAACAGTTCTTTGGCACGAAAGTCTTTGATTTGGTTTCATGGTCGAGTCATCAATGGTGAAATCCCTTGTCCTCATAGTGACATAGCAGGATTATGCATTAGATTTTAGAAGTGTGTTTGCCTTGACGCAGTTTATCATGAGGTTTTCGTAGAAGTAAACGTTTGTGCTGCTAGTGCGGGAGGTTACGGTGAACTTGCACATTCTCCGTTTTTCGTCCGCTTTTGTCCGTTTTTGTGCATTTTTTCTTCTCCATGAAGAAGTATGTTCTTTTTCGTCCACATTTTTATATGTTCATATCCGCACTAACCAGACTGTCACATACTGGACAAAAGTTTTTCCGAAAAAAATGTTTTTTGAAGGGGTACAGCCCTACTTTGAAATATCGCTCTTATCGTTCATGCACAAAATTTTTACCAATATGTAACAGTGTACTTAGTGCGGATATGGACTTAAAAAAATACGAATGAAAAAAATGCATACTTTTTCGCGGAGAAGCAAAAACGGATACTGTGTAAATTCACCTTTAATCATATGATTAGCTCCTTCAAGATACTGAGGCAGCGGCAATCTTTTGTAGCCGACTAATTGAAGTATTCTTTATATGGTGTTGCCGTTGGCTCAACTGCTTGCAGCTACTATTAAGCGATTATGGTGGCAGGTTGAGATTTCGGATGCATGACAATCGATTGATTTGCTTCATTGAAGTTCATTTGTATAATGTACGCTTTGCACTTAAACTGTTGACCGTGCTAGTTTATACGTTCTTCAAACTAGGGTCGATGTATTGCTTCCGCTAATTGCGAACGCGTGTTACTGACTTTACATATACCAGTGCATACGTTGATCAGTTACGGCTAATACATTTTGATAACGCTTAGGCTGCAATATATACCTAATCAAATATGTCTGCATTACTATTCGCACCAGCATTAGCATATAGATTCACTGTAGAGCGATTGTAGTGCTCTAATATTGTTTTATTATATTTTATTTTCACGGTATTTCTCATTTTGTTAAGGTCTTTTTGTTACCACTGAAACAATTTTTGACGTTAGTGACACGAGGTATGACCTGAAATATATTAGAATTATGTGCAACTGGTATCATTTGGCTTGTGTTGTATTTTTTTTTTACGCAGATAAGCGCTTCGGTTGTTGTTCCACTATTTTCAAGTTAAAAGTTTTTCGGCACGAAAACTGTGGAAAATATTGCTTATGGTTTACGTACAAAACTGTTTTAAAATCGCATTTTGTTCCAATTTGATGTAGCGTATTAAATAGCTGACTATTTTCTCGATGTTGCTTGTTTGTTCACTATGTCAGATGTCTAGTTGTTGTTGCTTCATATCCATTTTTTTCGTATTTTTAAGTTTGTTTTAAAATGTTATGAGCGGCTATATTGATGGCAAAGAAGTAATTTGCATTAATTTTTTTTATGTACGTTTAAAAATGTTTTTTACAAATTTGTCATTGAATGCTTTTTGTACCGCTATCTTCTGCTGTATTTTTGCCTTGAATCACTTGCTAAAACACAACTCGAACACGTAATTTTTCAAAATTTCATTAATAAAAGTGACCAATGTAAAATCTTTGACCGCCATCATCATGTCGGATGGTTAGGTAACAGGCAAATTGACCTGAAGCTGTTGGCGAAACGGCAGTGGAATGGAGTAGGGTTGGAATTAAGGATCCCTGGGCTAGTTATCGTGTTTCTGACTCCTTACTAATTAACACATTCTCAAGAACGCATGCTAGATGACTTTTTCAATGCTATTTCGATTTTAATATCATTAGCAAACTGAGCATTTGAGCCGTTCTGGGAGGATAATGTTCGGCTACGCGAACAGCATTCATATATTTTGCCAATTTGCATTTGTCTGACGGTTCCGTGCTTTACTTTGCCTTATCAAATCCATTGTGTAGTACGAAAGAGTGTTTGGTTATCGCGTTACACTACTCACTGCATTTATTTAGACGAGTAAAATTAATTGCAATGATCACGAAAACCCGAAATGGAACGTAAAGAGCGAAATGTGTTGACGATGAATCTTGAGTGTCTTAAGATGACGATTTTCCACTACAATCCCACGCCAGGTTAGCTTTTACAGCGTTTAAATTATCGCAAATACTTTTTAAAACTTTTTACATACCTAGAAATATCAAAGATACTGTCTTAAAATCAACTGGGAATTGGGTGTAAAACATTTTATGATGAATATTTATTTCAGCCCTTTTTTTGGACGAATCGGTGGCGAAGACCACAAAAAAAGGTTTTCGCCAGGGTATGAGAATTATTTCGCCGGTTTATTGCAGCATATCTATCATTAAGAAAAAAGGTCGCGGGCCGGGGTAAAATGCCTTGGCGGGCCGCAGGCCGTAGGTTGCCGAGCTCTGAGTTACAGCGTAAGCAATCACCAACGTGTTTTAGGTAAGGTATATTATTTGTCACAATATCTTCGGTTTTGTGTTTAGATGAGCTTTATTTCATTCCACTAACTTGGGCTTTCATAGCATTTTAAAAAGACGGCAGCACAGCTTATTACGTCATTCTTAAGCTCAAACGTGACCAAAATTGAGGTGAAGCGAGAAAACTCGTAGTAGCTGTGAGATGTTGCCTTATAAAGCTGAGACTGTGATGCAGTTATTAGTCATTAGCTATTTAATCGTTAATCGCAGTAACGATGCATGTCTGTAGTAAGTTCATTTTTTTCAATTTGAGGTATTGATATGGCAGTTTGTGGCATTGTCTGATTTTTGCATTGTGAAACCACTGGTTAAAGATACATTTATTTGTTGATAGGTCCATTTATGAATACGTAGTGGATTTAATTTCGCGTTGCACTACTTTGGCAAGATGGCGTGATTTGGGTTTCTCGAAATTGCAATCTTGTGCAAACCACACTTCACGAAGTATTCGCATTCACCTACCAATTACCCATAGATGAAGCCTTGCCACTAGACACTTTAACTCAAAGTTCAAGTGAAAACTTTTGTAGCCAAGGCAACAACGCCTGGAGATTTTTAATTTTGCAAATGAAACATAGTGGAATGGCAAATTCGTGGTGAAGTTGGTGAATTAAGTTTTTTCATCTCGAATTGAAATTAAATCTTTCATTATCCTGGCTGCATTACGCCGAAACGTGTAACGAGTCAGCGAGACCTGTCTCTGCGTCATTGCGCCTGTGCTATTCAACTCCTTCCGAGAAATGTCGCTGCGGTGACGAGCTGTTGGCAACTTTTCGTTTTGATTTGCCCGAGATTTGAACCTCAGACCTTTTGCTCCAGAGACGAACACGTTACCGTTCGACCAACCAACTAGCCGTTTCTTCATTTTTTGCACATGATCCTAGCTGGTTGCTTCATCCCTTTTGAGATTAGTGTCTAGCGACACAACCTGTTTTGTTTCTTCGCCCAAAACCATATACAGTATTATTGTTGTCTCACAAACGTGCTGTATCAAAACCAACAATACTCGATGGCCTTTCGTAATTTCTTTTATTTTTGCCCGCTTCAAAAATGTGTCACTTCCCTAAGGCCCGTTTCAGACTGACGACAGCTGTCGTGCGTCTTCAAATTTTTGCAGTCGTACGACCAAAAAGTGCCAGTCTCACACTGGCGGCAGCTGGTCGTACAACCTACTGGGTCAAGATTCAATGTGATGCGGCCATATTTTGTATCGTACGACCAAGTGTGAAAGGCGCCATTCAAATGAATGCAATCATCTGGTCTGGCTTTTACTGTCGCACCCAATTGGTCTCCAGGGTTGGGGTTGAATTGGATTTGAATTTGAATCCGCTCACGAGTTATTGATGAATATAAATTTGAATTTGACGTTTGCAAAGTCAATCAATTTGAATTCAGTTTCAGTAAAGTCAATCAATTTGAATGTCTTAATTAAACATTCGATGAATTTGGTTTTCTCAAATCAAAACTTGCACTCTTTTTGAAAGTATAAAGTGGTCAAAAAGACTCAGAATCAGATCAGAACACAACTAAGATTCAAGATACTTTAAGAAGTCGTAGATGTGTATTTTTCGTGTATTTACTTTTTTTGTCTGATAAAAATTATGAGTTTGTACATGTGGTACTGTCTTATAGGGTGAGTTAGGCCTACCTGATTTAACAGATTCCCTGAATAAAATTGTTTTGCACAAGTTCCAAAAACTACTCGAAAATCTTAGTTTTTCTATTCTTATTCCTATCTAAGTATCTCAGTAGTCTGGTTTGTTAAATATGAGGTAAGTTTGAATTATCGAATTGTATGAATTTAGAAATCGTGACTACAGATTTGAACTTAAATTTGAACTTTAAAACATCAGTCCAATTAAAGTAAAAATACATTTGAAATAAGCTTTCGCAAAGTCATTGAATTTGAGTCCAGGTTTTTCATAGTCAATGAATTTGAATTTAGTTTTTTTAAAGTCAATGAATTTGAATTTAAAACTTAAAACCAAAATGAATGCATCCAACCCTAGTCGTGGTCGGAAGTTGGTCGTACGACACAAATTTTGGTCACATCACGCTGCGTCTGGTTGTATGACCCATTTGGGCGTACGACCACATGATTGAACGCAAAAGAATGGCCCTTTTCACACGACACGACAAATTTTATGCGACTGCATGCTGTGCCGAAGTTTTGTGTTTCTTGTAGCTTACTGGAGGTACAGTCTATACCAGGAGTTTTCAACCGGGCCCACGGCACTTAACCAGGGCGCCACTGACACTATTTGTTTTTCTTTAGTATAATATACTTCACGAATAAAAGCGCCATCCCATCGAGATGTAGTGCCCGCCTATCGAAAAGCCTCCCAAAATCGGCGAAGACTTTTTTGTGGTCTTCCTTTCGTTGATCGACAATGCAGTATTGAATGCACCCAACACTCTCGCTTCCTAATTTTCTTGAATATTTAAAAATCAGAGCAGCAGCTGCTGCTGCCACCTCTTCAACCTCCATCTTTAGTACCTGTAGTCGTACGAAAATGGTCGCCAGCGTAAAACGGGCACTGTTTGGTCGTACGACTGCAAAAATTTGAAGACGCACGACAGCTGTCGCCAATATGAAACGGGCCGAAAGGCTACCAGCGTGGAAGCATAGGGAAGAGCCACCAAAATGGCGACTACTTAAAACAAGCAATGCGAAAAAGTTATCTTCCCACAGAAGTGGTAGAGCAGTGGACCGATAATCCGAAGGCTGCAGGTTCGAATTCTGAGGGAAGACAACTTTTTAGCATTGCTTGTTTTAACGTTTAAGTAATCGCCGTTCTGGAGGCTCTTGCTTAGACTTTCTCGCTGGTAGCCCAGAGTTGTAAGTCGGGCCGGGCTTTTCGGGTCAGGTGCGGGCCTAAACTTGACAAAAATTTTGGGCTTAATTCGGGCCTGAGACGTGCTTTTTGTCTTGGTGTGCAAAAATATAATCAAAATAACTTGGCAAAATTGCTAAATTTTTCTGACCGAACTTAACTTTCGTTTTTTTCGGGCATGATTTGGGCTTGAAATTAATTTTTGGGTTCGGGCATATATTTTCGGGTTCCGGCTTGAACTAGTCGGCCCGTTTACAACTCTGTGGTAGCCTTTAGACCAGATAGCACGTAAACAATTAAACTAGAATTCTGCTCTAATTAGTTGACTGTTGCTCTATTAACTTGAAAAGATAAGAATGTTTGATTTTTGCCATAGCTACAATGATTGCTACTTCTGTTTTAGTTTGTTTTAATGCTTTTTTCATTTGGCACAAGGTAGTAAGCATACCAGCGTAATCTTTCTTTGCTATAGCTCGCCAGGCGCAGGTCGCAGTTGGTTAAAAGTCTTTAAACATATTGTAGAAAAGATGCTCTGGTATAGCCTTTCGATTTTACATTGTGTTCTAAATCGGTCTTGTATTATCGGCAGTAGTGGCGTTAGGAATGTGCAAAGTGTGCAAATGCACAGGGGCCCCCCCATTCGACCTATCGCGCGCAGAAAAAATTTGATTATGAAAAACCATTGCAAATTATGATAAAAAGTTAATACATTTGTTTTAAGTGTCATTACATATGTACCCCCTCCCTCAAGATGCACTTGTTCCAAATGTTATTACACGTATCCCCCTTTCCAAGACAATATTAGTTTTAACTTTAAGTCAGATTTAGTAAACAGATAGTAAAAATTTACTGGTAAAGTCAACTCACTACTCTTTTTTTTTGCTTGCTACTGTTAGGCTACTCAGGACATATGCGTAACCAGGGGGGGGCCAGGGCCCCCCCCAATTGAAATGCTACCCATGATAAAAATGTCACAAAAAAACTGTTGTTTCTTTAGCTTCAGTTTCTTTTAGCATCTTCGCATACAACAGTACACTCGTACAGCAGTAATTAACAATTGTATTGAGCCAGGGGGCCCGGGCCCTCTCAATTTTTACCAACCAATTTAAGTGGGCCCCCTACAATAATAATTAAATGGGCCCCCAACAACAATATTGATCCAGGGGGCCAGGGCCCCTTAATTTAATTCTTGCCTACCAATTTAAATGGGCTCCCTACAACAATATTTATATTGTCCTCTTAATTTAAATGGGCCCCCAACAATAATACTGTTTCAGGGGGCTAGGGCTCCTTCAATTTAATGTTGCCGACCAATTTAAACGTATAACCCGAGTGAAATTAAGCGTTTCTATCCTAAAAGTTGCTAACTGAGGTTTTCATCTAACCTTTTTATGAATGTATTGCAATAACCAGGGACGGATTTAGCACATGGCACAGTGCCGGGGGCCCCGCGCTCAGATAAGACTTTTACGGTCATCACCTGTATTTGGCACGAAAATATAGCAAAAATCTCAAAATGCCAGGGGCCCAACTCAATGTAAATCCGACTCGGGCAATAACATGGTTTATAGGCATAACTATCTATTGTACATTTTTCAATTACAATTCACCTCCACCTCGCCAGTTTTTATGCAACAAAATACTTTTGAAAAAAATTAGCTTCAGTAAGGGGAATGCTCATTAAACAAATTTTTGAATTGAAAGAGCCTGTGCCCCTGGCCGTATATGTACTCCTATAACTAGTTGCTTTCAAGACAAAACAATAATCTATAAAGAAAATAATCGACTGAATTGTTATTTACTGCTAAAATATTGCTGGATGGATTGTACTTTACTTCCCCCTACGTGGGCGAAATCACTAATAAAATTTAACCACAAAATGAAAGATTTTATACGTGTTTTGGACTTAAATTGCAAGCAAAAGGAGGACTGAACAACTTAGTTTTTTTCAATTGCCTTTCAAATGTTAAACATCTAGTACTTTCAAATGGCTCTGAAAATGTTCTAAATGTGATCCAATAGTATTAAAACTACTTTTTTTTCCAAAAAATTACGAAAAATCGTCCGGCGGCTAGAGGCTCCACCCCCAGACCCCCGTCCGTGATATATTTGAATTACAGTACACTTCTTTACTTACGCACGTATCCCAATTTACACATTTTCGCGTTTTATCTAGGCGATTGGTTTAAGCTCTCCCCTTGAACGAGTTGCTAGTTACATGCCAACATCAGGCCATGACTTCTGATCTTCCATTCTGCGATATCTTTGCCCCACCAAAAAATTCCTCTTTCGAAGTTTCTGATGACGTTATTGCATGTGATTTGTGGTTTGGTCCCACCCCCCAATCAAAAATCCTGGCTACGCCTATGACTCAGGTAGTCGTTTTTCCACTTGTTTTTTTTTCAACTGCTTTCAGCAACTGGCAGTAATAGGTTTTTGACTAACGTATGCAGTATATCATATGCTAAGCAGTATAAAGCATTCAAACATTATTGCTAAGTACTCAAACATATTCTGTAATAACACTAGCATACTGAAAGCAATTGCTGAAAGTTTTGCGTTAATTTACTGCAATTAATTGAGTTGATAATCTAGATGAGAGGAACTTATGAACAAACATTTGATTTAATTAGGGCTGCAATAGCATTGGTCTTCTGGTTTTGTTATTTGTGAAATGCATTGTTGCGCTTGATTGCAAGTGCAGATAAATCATGATAAAGTGGTGTGTAAAGAAAAGGCCCCCCCTATTTAATTTGCACAGGGGCCCCCCCTTTCCTAAGGCCACCACTGATTATCGGCAGACCTTAATATGAAACGAGAGTATAACAGTAATTCAGTTACAAAGTTGGGGTGAATAGTGACAGCAGTTTTGATTCAGTGTATCAGTATCAGTATTTATTCACCAAAAACGCAACAATACGCTCAGGTAGGAACAGCGAAAGACCAAATGGTCACCAGGTCTACTAAACCTTTGTGAGACATACAGGCAATGCGAGAAGTGGCAGCAAACACCGGCGATAGCAAGGCGTAGAAGAAAAAAAAGTGTTAATGATAGCAGTTAGCTGAAAACAGTGTGATTTATAACAACAACACGTAGGTACTAGTTGTGACAAATGAAAATTATTACAATTAATACCTAGATAATACCTACGTGAATCCAACAACGTCACCAAATTATAACTCAAAATTTAGGCGAAAAATCACATGGAAGCAAATCATAAAACAAAAAAGTAGAAGGTTATACAACGGTCAGCGTCTGAGGGAAAAAATATAATGACATTAGTAACAATAATACTTAGACACATATCAGTTTTCTTCATACTGTGCAAACAAATTCTTCTAAATCTGTAATTTTTACTGGTAATAGTTAAAGGGAAAAAAAAAAGGGTTTAGAATTCAGACCCTACATGAAAACTTTTACTAATTAGCAATGCAAATAATAAAATAATGATAATAATTAGCTTATTTAATTTCTGCGGGGGACTACTGCTGACAGCAACCAACTCTTTATCTCTAATTCAGCTCAATTAGACCAAAACAATGATGCTAACGACTTGTACAATTTCTGCTCAAAGACTTAATTTAAAGTCTAGTTTAAAGTCGAATTGTAACCGTTTAAGATAGATTGTTTATACATGTTTTTTAACTTAATTTTGTTTATAATTTTTAAACATTCAACCCGAATTTTGAAAAACTGAGAAAAAATCTTAAAAAAATATGTTTATCAACATGACCCAGTACTTAAATTGTAGGGGGGGACGCTAGGGGACGCCTCCCCCCATCGAGAGTTAGCGTCCCCCCATCGAGATTTAGCGTCTCCCCATCGAGATTTAGCGTCCCCCTCATCGAGATTTAGGCGTTCTCCCATCGAGAGTGGAGTGCTGAATGATCAGACGAAAAATAGTATTCACAACATGGTATTCACAGCTTCCCTGCTTGACATTCAGCAATTAAAGGGACAGTATGAAGCCTCCGCCGTGTGTGGTAGACAGGTGGGCAGGTGGCAGCTTGACTCGAAGACCGAAAGGTCCTTTCGCTGTCTCCTGGCCAAGGCAACTTGGTGAATAAAATGTAATTACAATTACAAAAATAGCCAGCCAGGACTAAAAGATCCTACGAATCTCCTGCCGAAAATGGTCGCAAATTGCGATGAAGACTTTTTTGGTCTTCACCTACTTTTCTGGAGAAAACAGTGCAATTTTCGGCGAACACCTTTTTCTTGTTTTGTCTTCATTCAATTTCGGCGACGGAAATACATCATTTCCACAAAAGTTGGTCAAGGACGCAAAAGCGCCCCCATGCAAAGTTTTACAATTTAAGTACTGACATGGCCCCATTGCGATTTTTGCAACTCATCCGGTTCAGAAAGTCTAAAGAAAAATTTCATGTTTTCCTCTTAGAGTCCAAATTTCGGCCATCTTGTTTCAAGTAGATTGCGCAAAAGCGTCCCCCCTTGCAAAATTTTACAATTTAAGTACTGACATGACCCCATTGCGATTTTTGCAACTCATCCGGTTCAGAAAGTCTAAAGAAAAAATTTCATGTTTTCCTCTTAGAGTCCAAATTTCGGCCATCTTGTTTCAAGTAGATTGCGCAATAAATCAGTTTGTAACTTCTATATCCGAGTCTTGCTAAGTACTGGGCTTCTTGGAACATAGGCGTAGCCAGGATTTTTGATTGGGGGGGGCCCAAACCACAAATCACATGCAATGACGTCATGAGAAATTTTCAAATAAGGAACTTTTTGTAGGGCAAAGATATCGTAGATTGGAAGATCTGGTGTCGTGGTCTGTTGTCACTTAACCAGGATTTTGATAAAGGGTGAGGGCGAAAACTAACAGTTAAAAAGCGAAAATGTATAACTTAGGAGACGTGTTGAGAAAGCTAGTGTACTCATACGTATCACAGACGGGGGTCTGGGGGCAGAGCCCCCAGCTGATGGGGGTCTGGGGCAAAGCCCCCGCCCGCTGGGCCATTTTTCTAAGTTTTTGGGAAAAAAAGAGCTATTTTAATCCCATTGGATTACATTTCGCACGTGTTCACAGCCATTTGAAAGAATTAGATTTTTAAGATTGAAAGCCAATGGAAAAATTTTGATTGTTCAATCCTCCTTTTACTTGCAATTAAATTTCATAACACGTTTAAAATCTTGCATTATGGTGTAAATATTTAATTGCAAGTGATTTGGTCCATATAGGGGGAAGTAATGCACATTGCCTTTTGCAATATTTTAGCAGTTAATAATGATCCACTCAAAGAATTTCCTTTCATGAAGTTTACCAGTTTTTTTTTTTTTATCAAAAAAAATTTTTTTTTTAAACAAAAAACGTCCTGAATGCCCTTTTAAAATACGAACAATTTTTTAGTTCCAAGGGTAATTTTTCCCAAACCTCTAGCGCTGCACTTTCTTAAACCTTCTTAAATGTTATCAACTTGTGTTTCAATTCTTGTAAGTAGCGCACCCGCGAACCGAACCAACCCCGCACGCTCGTGGCGAACCAACAAGCGACGGAACCAGTCGGCCACACGATTGGCTTGAGGTTTGGGAACCAGTCGGCCGTAGTGTTGATGAGAAGTTTGGACGTACCAGCTTTCCAGGGTTATATCAACGACGTATCTGGTAACAATGTTAAAAGCAACCAGTCTGTGAGCAGTGTCAGCGCAAAAGTGCAGGTATTTTGGGATGATTGTTATTTGCGGTAGTTAGAAATTTTCGATCATTTAATTTCTAGCAACTTACGTCATTTTCCTTTTTCACATATAGGTGTTAATTCGTGAAGGCACATTTTCAGTACAACTTTGGTCGTATTTTTAAAAGTCTGTTTGTGAGGTATTGTGAAGCTACTTTCTACTCCTAACCCTATTAAATGAACTGGTTACAGATTACCTTTTTTTTAGGGACTCAGCAAAAAGTTCTATATACCTTTTATAGCACTTATGAAAGCTCTGGGTACTGTATTTAATCGATTCTGGTGAACTCGGTTTTGACCTCCTTCCTATCGCTCAATACCATTTTTTCCACCAAGTGCGATGCAGTGCATTTACTTACCATTGTTATAGAATATGCCTTCGACCTTGAAAGCTCGTTCTTCACGTGGCGTAGAATCGTGAGCGTACGAACGCCGTATCCTTTGTTCAACCACTTTTATTACGTCAAGTCGAGACCGGGCTAATAATAGGATCTTTGGCGCTCCGTTTTATGTGTACTTCATTTTCCTTTTGTAAATGATATGTTTTAATTTTTAGCCATACCCTTCCTTCCCCGAAGATTTCTGCACTCTCTGCGACCCGCTATGCCAAGATGATTTGAAATTGGCGATTGTTTCTATTCCATGCTGCTGGCTTTTGTTAGCCGTAGTTCCCGTCATCGTCGGCGTAGTGGGAATTTGTTACGCTCTATGAAAGTAGGTGCTCTTACCAATGAACTGGCGCAATGTTCTGGTGCGTAGAAATAAGAGAACCACCCACCTAGCTGGTTAAACCAGATGGCAAATGAGTTCACCTTGCTGAAAGTCATTGAAAAAGTATCCGATTATTAGTAGCTACTTTTATATGATTGTGTTGTTTAGCTGGCTCGCTATTTTAACCGGCAGTAAAATAAATGCTTCTAAATATTTATGATGTCAGTTTTGATGTGGATTCTGGTAAATGATTGCAACTGATGCTTGTCATATTTTCGGTCGTACAAGCAATGCACATTTACAATTTGGTTCAACCACTGCTCCACAAGAACTACTTTGAAAAAATTGCATACCGTCAACATTTAATTAGGTTTTCTCGCAAAGAAATATAACTTCATGACCCCCCCGAAATTTTTAAAAGATGCCGAATTGTGGCATTACTACCTGCAACATTGAGGTGTTCGATACTCCGCTATGGAAACGAGATTGTGTCGAGGTCAAACGCAGAAATTGACAAACTTTTTTCAGGCGAGGTCCTGCGATGATGCAGCAAAACGAGATTATTATTTGACGGTGTCGCGTACGATATCATGGTTGGGGATGCTGCTATTCTCAATATTTCTCGTCATGGTAGTATTTCTTCTCGTTACTCCTGGAGTTTTGCCAGAATTTATTTATCAAACTTGACGATCCAAGAACACATTGCTAAAGAAGACACAGCTTTGCAACTTCGTTTTATTGCGACAATTTTGCAACATTGCACGAACAGAACCTACAAGTCAGCACAAGTTAAACTCGTTAATTCGGGCAGGGGCGTTCAAATCCCCGTTTTTTAATGGGATATTCTTGTGCATCACAGACAATATCTGGCTAGCACCATTAAGGTCGGGCACATTAAACTTGTGTAAAAAAAAGTACAGAAGCAAGCATTTACAAGTAACTTACGAAAGAGGGGGAGAGTACCCAAGCCCGGCAATTTTGGGGATTTCGCATGATGATCCAGAGCAAATATCTAGAAAACCCTGTTGAAACGCAAGGCAATTAGAAGTGATAACCAATGTTTGGTTTTCACCTTAAATTCTGAAAAAAACAGGTCCATAAAAAAAGTGGCTGGTCGACTGTGAAGACAATAGGCCTCGTCTTCGTGGTGTACCCCGGGCCCGGAATCTCGCAACGGTACAGTAGGATGAAACGGCTGCTGCTTGATGTGATTGTTTCTTTTTTTTCAAAGAATCCAAGTTCACAGCAGCCTGTTTCCAAGCTTTTGTAACGTTTTACGAGGCGACAAAATTAAATTTCTGGTTTCAACTAGTTTTGTGCTGTGCACAAAAAAGATGCTAAACATGCAAGGTAAGGTGTTTCCGATATTCTTGGGTATTTTGTAAACTGTTTTATTTCCAAATAAATTCGTAATGTCTCATTTCATTGTAATTTCGACTTCAGCATGCGTTGATTGTTCTGTATAAAGATTGGAGACTAACGTATTGTCAGTCTAGTCAAGTGCCTGCAAGACACGAAAACTCTTGAGGATTTTTTTGTTTATGCAATGGCCAAATATGAAATCGGGGCGTCATGGTCTTCCGGCCTTGTCGGGTTACGTTCTTGACTGCTTGTGATTTTCCTGATAGTCAACATTACGTAACACCGATCAAAAGTACGTAGTATGTGGGGTTGATTCCAAATCGGTAGGGCAAATCGAAATTTACTCTCAACAAAGTCAACAGCATTTCAAGACAAATGTCAAGTAAAATCTGTCACAACAGTTACATTATTTCGACATTAAAAGCGTATTTTTTGCAACGGCAACAGTTCCGACACACTGCCAGACTGGGGGCAAAACGTGGCTGGTTTGTGCAGCATCGAGTTTTAGCAAAGAGAAGGCAGCACGCACTAGGCAGGCAAGAGTTCGCAAACGATCATCTTCTAACTTTCTTTTTCTTCGGCTCATCTTCTTCCAAATTTGAATGATGAGATTGCTTTGACAATCCTAAACAGAGCAAGTTGATTTGGTTCACTAATACCGCCGTGCAAGCTCAATCGCCACCCACCTATTTTTCGTTCAATTTCCTTTAATCTTCCTTTCGTCTCTCGCATTTCTTCTTCTTTCTTCTTCATCTCGTCGGCTCCCATCGACGCGTTCAACGTCTCGAGCTCTTCCTCGACTGATGAGACTTCAGTCAAACTGGATTTCAGTTCATTCAGCTTCTCTGTTGCCAAAAAATAAAAAGTTCTGTATTTTTACTTAGCGCGTTAAGGGTAGAGACTCAAAGAGTTAATCCGCATTCCGCAGCGTAGCCTCAAAGACTGTCCATGTCCAATGTCGATAAACCATAACTGTCCCATATTACGCCAGCTAAATTAGCTGGATTGATTAACTTCATAAATTCACAACGTAATGACCAAACACAACAGCTGGCACTAAGATCAAGATTGCATTTGACACAAGCAAACTTGACTTTACTATGCAGTCGTGAATTTGTCCGAAAATTTTCATTAACCTAATCGTTAGCTTAGAATGCAATTAGCATTTCCAGCTGAATATTGAATAAGTTTGCAAACTAGTTGTAATTCTATATTATCAATTATAAATTGTTCCATATTTTGATGAAATTCACTGCCTGTAACGTACGCGGTGGAGTCAAGATACAGTAAAATTCAAACTAACCAATCTGCTTGCAGCACGTCGTGTACGCTTCGGGGATTGGTGCACCAAAAACCACGCCATTTAACCTCTCCAATGAAGGCGCTCGGTTTTGATTTCCACCAAACTTTCCGTTGCTTCGAATCCGGTCGCCCTGTCGCGTTAAAATCGTCGGGCAGTGCATGGACTTCACCACCTACATCAAACGAACATTATGACTTTACAAGGAATTTCAAGATATCCTACAACGTTTTGGGGAAAATATTTAAATTTTCAACTTGCTTTTGTATTCTTGCGTCCTTGTCTTCCATAGCTATTAGGATTTAATTTTTTTTTCTCTTTAAAAATATACAGGTTCTAATCAAAAGCAAATGACCATTGAATTTACACCCATATTCAAAACCACCAAAATTTCTAGCTATTTTAATATTAAAAGCCAGACCCCTTCTTATCGACAGTCAAATATCGCGTACAAATACACATGTTCACGTGACGTGAACATAACCTACGTAGAATATTCAGGACGGCATTAGATAGCAATAGCAAAGGAACATATTAGCGACTGCAAATCAAACAAAAGTGCAATCAAAAACCACATTTTAAACCACAACAGCTGCCTAGATGAAAATCCTAAATTCCAACTAGACCGGTTTAGCGTAATGCCTAAGTGAAATAATGCAAAAGAGGCGAAAACACACGAAGTACTCATAATTAAAATCACAAAATCCAACTATTAATAAACAAATGGGACCTCCTTTCATTGAGTGTGTAATTTTTTTTGAAGTGTGCATTAGTTTTTACCGTGATAGCCTATAATTAACTACTGATAGTTTGTGAAGTCGCCATTTTGTGTTTAACACCATAATTGTATTTTTAGCAATTGCCAATTTTAAATCGTAAAATGAAACTTTAGCCAGATGCAGTTGCTAGTCCAAATTATTATAGTACGTTCAGAAAAAAATTTGTACTATGTTTCAGTTTATTTGAAAGTGAAATCAGTTATTTATTTCACCTTGATTTTAGTTTCCTGATGAGGGCTTTCTGTAAAACGCAGAAACGTTTGAATATGACGTTAAGCTAGCTCAAAATTGCCAAGTATTATGATCAATGGAATGGTGTTTCTGAGTAGTGTTGCAATATTGAAATGCGTTAAGCAAAAAGTTTCCAAAATCAATTTACTACAAAATCACCGAATCTTTAAACAGTTATTCAAAAATATTCTTTGCTTTTTAGCCCGTGACATTTTGAAAATAGAAACAAACATGGTCTTTGGTTCTGTTAGCTCACCCACCATTTTTCTGTATTCGTTCGCTGCGTCCAGGTCATCAAGGATCAACGTATCGCCAAGAAGCATTCCAAACACTGTGATCAGAAAATAGCGGTTAATCCAAACCTAATGTTTATGATACACTCCGGTGTTGGCTGGAGTATTTTACGTTGAACTACGTTTGCGTTGGTTTAAGGGTTACGCCAATTGTCAACTTAAACCCAAAGATGAATACAAAACAAGAGCTACCTGAAAAGTACCAACTTTCAAAAAATCAGGGACACCAAAAATGTGCAGTAATTTCAAACACCAACATAACCTCCTTGTAGCTTATAAACATATAGTTCAAGAAAACGGATTGGATACAATTTAATTTTACTACTGCAATAGAAAGCGCCTTATTTTCGAGTCAATTTTATCAAGTTGAATGTTGTACTTATCACTCAATAAAGATTTCTCACCAATTTTACATTTATCTTCATTTTTGACAAACTGTAGTAAATCCCTCGCATACACAGGGTTTCCTTTCAAATTTTTCGACTTGATACCGGCGCGAATGTGCGGGAGTGGCCGGCTCCAATCAGGCAGACTACGCATAAAAATGCTGTCCAGAGGGAGGATTTGTTGGCTGCCTCCGGTCAGTCGATGGACCTCACGAGCCTGGGCAGAAAATTAGAATGTGGGTCTAAGATATTTGCGTCTGGTTAAACAATTCATTTATCGACCATTGAATGTGTTGATTGATAGTATAGCTATGGAATATGCTGGAGACACTTACGCCATTAATGGCATATCTTTGTTCGAGAACGCGAGGATTTTCACCAGTGAATACACTCAACAGCAAATTATAATTCAATAATCACTGAAGTGTGACACCGCTGATGACAATTGGCTAATCATTTTTTGATCAGAACTCGCACACATATCAACAACACAATACTCCCATCTGATAATACGTTTTATTCTTATCTATTCAAGAGCCATCAAATCAACGTACCTTTTTGGTAGTGAGGGTGATGAGACAGTCCATGTCTCCTCCCATGTGCCAGGACAACACACATGCGATGTCCGCATCTTTCACTAATGCTAAATGTCCGATCTGAAAAGGAAAAAATAATTTCAGTTCCAATATCACTATGACAGCAGAATGTAGAGAATAGCAGTCAAATACATCATTACGAAGCGTTATGTTCAGAACATCAAAATCTTTTTTCGTGAAAATAATTTTTACCTGGCCAAAAGTAATGACTATGTCAAATCAAAAAGAGCTTGCTGTACCGCATTGCAACAAATGTTTTCCGTTAACAAAATACACAAGCCAACCAATACCTTTCCTAATACATCTTTACTGGTGTCCGGGTATTCCTGAAGGGCGCAACGGCGTCGAGGCCCTTGCAGTATGGCGTCCCTCTCCGTCGAACAGAGATGCACAAGCTCATCTACTTCCCGAGCGGTACTCCGATCACCCACAGGAAGGGATTGCTTACGGAGTTCTTTGATCAGCTGAAATTAGAGGAACTGCCACTGCCTCGATATAAGTTTTAAAGAACAAGAAAAAATACATTTTCGTTGTTGGAACCCATCTTAACAAACGAGCAAACAAACCAGAAGAATGCTCGGAACATGATCAAGGAAATGGATGAATTGGACCAGCCACCTACGTTAATCAGGAACACACGGAATGAGAGTGGTTCCACAGACAGTTTTGCTGAGTGAGAAGGTGACAAAATGACCCTTTTTTGTGCTGCTACCACTAATGACTAGGCCATAACGATTCTCACACTTCGAGAACAGAGTTTCTCCTACTTGCTGCTTTTTCTTGTTCGCTTCGTTGAAACTTTGTTTGATTTCGCTGAGGAGGGATTGGTGGGCTGAGAAGGTCTCTTCGTACGTCCGTATCACGTGCAACAGCTCATCGCGTTCGCGCATCAAGGTGCTCATCTGAGCGTGTTTGCGCGCGTCTACGCAACAAAAGTTAATTTAGAGTTTCAGGAAAGCAAGAAGAATACATTACATTTATTTTTTTAATTTTTAACTGTCCAACTGTCTATTTTTTCCCGCAGCGTTTTCGGTTTGTTCTAAAAAACTGAAATGGCCGATGCAAAAATTGAGAACAAGAAGAGTACAATACCACAAACGTAAGAAAACATTGAAACTAACATGTAAATGAGTAAAGAAAGCGTAGTAAAAGCATAAAAGCTCCAGACTTTACAATATTTCGTTAAGTTAAAAAATACGAGGAAAATCAGTTAAAAACTGCTTGCTTGGAAAGAGGAGCACACACACTACACGAACAGTATAATTTGTGGATCACGCGTGAGGTTTTCAGGCAATACTGTGAATCAAAATATGCCAATACAAGCTGCAACCAGTTAAGATTATCGATAATGCACCGTTAAGCATACCTCATAAATGAGTTTCTGATTTTCTTTGCTGATTATCTCGAAGAAAAACGCTAAGTTAAGCTGTAATGCGACCACTCACCGTTGTAGAACAAAAACTTGAGCATATACGGATCGACATTGACAGGTTGCTCCGTGGAGAGTTCACAATGCAGGATGTACTGGGAGCCATCAACACCGGGAGAGTTCTCTTGGAGGACCAAGTTCTGAAAAATAACCACGAAATTGACTCCTCCATTAGTTTGGTTGTAGTGGCACTTGAAGAAATTTGAAGAGACAGGGGTGGAAATGTCCAAATATACCAGACAAGGAGAGACCAACCTATTCCACTGCACCTCTTTTACATGTGTTGACAGGTAAAGTTAACGTATTTTCAAAGAAGATTCTACATTGGCTGATTGGCAGTTTAACAGAAATGATTGAAATTTCAAATAGAAGCAAAATCCCAACCTACCTGCAGCAGAACTTCCCCGTTCTTAAGCGGCAGAGTGAGCCTTGAGCAGTTTCCTTCAAACGTGGGAACTTCGGTGGACTTCAAGCTCTGATCGCAGGGTTGGATGGTGACGATGAGGAACCCGGACAAGCCCGACCCGCAGAGATTTCCCAACTCATCCTGGTCATAATCAGCGCTTCAGTTTATCCGCGGTAGCAATATCGAGATTTACGAAGTTATTTTTTGGATATTAAGGTACACCAGAGTTGTAAGTCGGACCGGGCTTCTCGCCTCGGTTTCAGGTTTAAGACTGACTGAATATGGAGCTTAATTCGGGCTTGATAAACGTATTTGTCAACTGTTTTCGCCTTTTAGATGCTACAAACGCGTAATCAAAACAGTTTCGCTATCAAATAACGACTTCGTTTTAAGCATCAGTACGATTACACAAATCCATTATTACGTCACAATTTAATAGTAAATCACTTTTAGAGTCTGGACTTGTACTTGTCGGCCCGTTTAGAACTCTGGTGCACACAGATTTCATAATTGGAAAGTTATGGTATCATTAAACATCTTTTTTCAACCAGAATGTAATTGTAATTACATTTTATTAACCAAGTTGCATTGGCCAGGAGAGAGCGAATGGACCTTTCGGTCTTCGAGTCAAGCTGCCACCTGCCCACCAGTCTATCACACACGGTGGAGGCTTCACACTGTCCCTCTAATTGCTCAACGTCAAGCAGGGGAGCTGTGAATACCAATTTTTATAGTCTTTTATACCCTTTAAATGCTTTTTCCGCAGGTCAACAGCTGATCAATTACTGACAACATGAGTGCATTGGAGCACCATACACATATAACATTAAACTTACCTTTAATTGCAGTTTTAAGTTTCTGACTAATACTTTGTTAAACTTTGCGTTAGAAACAGTAGGGGTTCCCGGCGGGGCGCTGGGGCAGAGCTGGGCCGGGGCACCTGTAAAAATGTGGTTCACTTAAATTTGACAAAAATCACCTTTTAATCCTTTAAGTCTAGTGTAAAAAAGAAAAATCTTTCACTTTACGTTTTTCTCTAAAAACCAAGACTTGTCAGTGGAATGATGGCTTCCCATTGAGTGACAAAAGTTTCCGGGATTCGCGAAACTCCACAATATGCGGCAGGGTTCCAACCTCTCACCAACTCGCGCATGTTTACTAAGGACATTTTCTTTTCAGCAAAATCAAAAAATAAAAAATTGTTATTTGTTTAAATTTCTGCGTTTCCATGGCTGATTCCTTGGCAAAAGTATTTTAGATATTATTTTACGATTACAGCGCAATAAAACATGCAGGAACAGAACTAACCAGGGATGGTCTTGAGACACAAAGTCCCACTTGTTAAAATGAAGGACTTCGCCGTAGGAGAGGAAGCAACGCCGAACACGGCGGTGAAATCACCAGCGGTTGACGGCGCTCGAATGCCTTGGAAAATATGACGACCATTCGATGTAACTGTGCGATGCCATTCAGCCTGAAACATAACCAGTGGTTGAAACTCGACCCCAACTAAGAGCTTGAAAAGGCTCGACGTCCTTCGTGGCGGACTCTTGGGAAGTCAGAACGACTTCCACTGGCAGTTAGGTGGCAATATCAACCACCAACTCTGCAGCCGCAAGCAGCTCGAGTCATTGATGCACAGAGCTGGACAGCACTGTTTCGAGCTTTTTAACTCTCATCAGCAGTCCTCAGCATATCTAAACCAAAGGTATTCCCAGCCACCTCTCGGCCAAACTGACAAACCTTACTGTGCAAGCCATTAAGGTATGTTCAGTTTGGCCGAGAGGTAGTTGGGGAATACCTTTGGTTTAGATATGATGAGGACTGCTGATGAGAGTTAAAAAGCTCGAAACAGCGTTGTCCAGCTCTGAGAATATGTGTAGGAAACAATGAAATGGAGTTTCTTAGCTTCTAACTTGTGAAACTAACAAATCAGGCAAAATCTCACCGAGCTTGGAATGGATTTGTCTTTGTTCGACTTTCCCTTCCAAATCGCCATGCAGAGGTGAACGGTGCTGGTCACGTTGCCGCCTTCTTCAGATAAAACATTCACCAAGAACTCTGCAAAACTCAACCTTCACTTAACCAAATCTTAGATAGTCAACAGTACACTAACGAAGTACTGCTGCAAGCTGCACATTGCACAAGTACAAGAAATTAATCAGCATCATAACATTGGTGCTCGCACCGCATAAAGGTCTTACTAACCATTTTTAAGCGTGCAATTAAAGACGGAACCTTTCTTTTGCTAAAATAGTCTCCGACCGTTTCACAAGAGGTACACGGAAAGATTGTGCAATCAAGAGGTTACGACAACACAAAGCAAAGCCAAAGTGAGAAATTACTCGAGGCGCGCCCGAGTTAAAACAATGATTCGTCGAAGGTAGCTGATGCACCTAACCTTGCTTAGCAGTTTAAAGTGCCACTAAAAGACACTTAAATTGACGCAAACGATAGCGAAACTATTCAATTTTTTTTACATTAGCAATGACGTACTACATACCCGGCCAACTCTCGCCGGCTGTCACCATATTGCTTCCACCAATGCACTTGTACGTGATGGAGGAGGCGGTCTCCGTATCCGGCAACAAACTCAACATCAGCTTCGGGCCTTCTATCGCCATTCTGTTGAACACAGCTCGGGGCTGGATATAGTATTCGCCACTGCAACGTGAACAAACCATAATGATTAGAAAAAACAGAGATACGATATTAACTTCATTGCAAACGTTTGTGACGATTTTTCAAAATAACCGTAAACTTTCTTGGTGGAAAAAAGTCAACACATTAAGCTAGTGTTTCTACATCCATACATTTTATTCTTGGCCACCACAATAGTGGCGAATGGATAATAATACAAAAATAGCACGTAGAGTCAGGAAAAGGAAGTAGCGACACAACGTCAGATGTTAAAACATGCAGAAGATATTTTATTTGCAGTTTTTTTATATCCAGTTGATAAAATATAAAAATTGCCCCCGAACTATTGTAACAGTTCCACAACTCCAATGGAGGTATTGCATTTCGTTAGAATGTGAGGATTTAATAATCTTCCAGAAGAATGTTATAGGAAACGCTCTAAGAATATGACTCAAGATTACATTACCAGAAAATAATAAAGCAATAATTATGATGACGTCATCAGAAATTTGTCATCAATGAAGCACTTACCATTTTCCCGTCACAGTAAAACGCGAGAATTTTGCCGAACCTTCTGGGGTAGTCTTCAAAACAGGAGGTGTGGGGGTTAGCTTAATTCCAGGGTCTTTTCCCAGCAAAACTTTCACCCCTTTCTCATTAGTTGGATTTCCCCATCCATCCAACAATTGAATGGCGATTTCTTCTTTAATTTTCGTCCCGCTCAATGCAGTGACTTTCTGAAAAGTTGCGATGACCAACTCAAAAAAACTATTTTGATATTACGCGTGCGCAAGATGCAACACGCGTTTTGCGCCCACAAACTTTAACTCATTTTAAGGAGATGTTTGGCTAAAGACTTCCACAATGCTAGTTAATAGCTTTTCTTTAACTTTGGCATTTTTTTTCAAAGCACGATTATCCCCTTTATTTCGTGACGTTGAACAAACAATAAGGAAATTGTTTTTAAAGCCTACGAAGTATCTATTCTAAATGCATATAATTACGTATCTTTAGTTTGTTAAAGCTAACCAAAAACAAACTTGGAGTTGAACTCAACTCACCTTAGTGACGTCAGGCCACCCAGTGACGCACATGGTGACGGGTGATCCGGCCAGTAACTCGATGACGACATACTCCTTCAGCCCTTCCTTGTACTTCACCACCATCTCCTTGCTGCCCAAAGGCCCTTCATTAATCTGAATGTCGCTGATGACTACCTGGTTCTCCTGAAACGTTGGCTCGTGTCAAAATATTTTTTTACCTTTTTCGTTTGGCTTAATTTAATATCTTCGTCTTCCATACCCAACGAAACAACTGTTGCACTTTGTTCAACAAATCCTCACACGTTTAAAAGTTTTGGGTGGTGGTGGTGGGGCTACCCGACCTCTTCCGAGGGATGGGGGCGCAGAGTAACTCTACGGAGACCCAACGGTCGGGCCATACCTCAGGGTCTGGACCAAAGAGTGTAGGTAAAGCGTAAAAAGTAGATAAACTTTCCAAGAGGTTCCAGAAAGTCGCCCCCAAGGCCTCAAAAGTTTTTCGCGTGGTCGACCGCTTAAATAGGTAATTACAAATGAATTGCAATCGCATCTTTATACGCCACATTACCTTGGTCAAGAGACAGCGAAGAGCCCTTTTCGGTCTTCGAGTCAAACTACTGTCAACTACACACGGTAGAGGCTTCACACTGTCTCTTTTAATGCTGAACGTCAAGCAGGGAAACTGTTCCTACCAATATTTATAGTATTAGGTTTTAACCGACCGGAAATTGAACCAGAGTTCACTGTTTTAAGAAGCAGGCGCTCTTACTTGACCACTAATCAGTAACCAAACGAAAAGTCAAACAGCTACTTTAATGCTCTTTCCTGGCAATAAATAGAATTTACCTTTTTTTCTTTACCCATGTGATCTGAAATCTACCTTGTCTAGTACGTCTTGGGGGCTCGATAGTTTTTTTTTCGCACCTATCTACATACAAGTAGCGTAGTACCGAGCCAACACCCAACAACGTACCTCCACAATCTTGGTAAGCAGACCCTCATCCAATCCTTTGCATTCGAGTTGCACCCACTCCGCTTGCTCGGGGCGGATATGCAGCTGGTTACCGAAACAATCCAGCAACTTTACCGATATCGATTCTCGACGAATTAAACCGAGTCTGGCGCTCCTCTCGCCAAGGATGGTAACCTTTAACCCCTCGGGTTCGCCTGCTATTGGTCTGTTTAAACACAAGCTCCAATTAAAAAACTAGAAAGCTGTACTTGAAAACACATAACAGATTACAAAGGCAAACAACAGGCAATGGTATAGGATCATAGGGCCAGTTTACACGTGGTAAAAACAAAGAGAGTATATTTGAGGAACACGACAACAAAAAACCTACGAAGGCATGGCGGGAACTAATTTGGCACTAAAAGTGACTAAAGAGGGTTAGTAGCTTTCGGGGTGGGCGGCATGCATCCTTCCATTGGAGCGAAATGCCAATGCAATTCATGCGAATTCCGGCGATGAAATCACCGCAAAATAAAGCAGCACCCACCTGACATGAAAGGAGAACTCCACCTTCTTCTCAAGTGCCAGGGCAACCTGACAGAACTTCGGGTCCGATACGTTGGTGGGAACTATGACGTCAGGAAGCTGGTAATTTTCCAAATCAGAAACGGATACGTCACTGGTCCAATTAACCTGCAATATATTGCGGTTAGAAAACTGATTCAACCAGATAGTTTAAAGTAAGAAAAAAATACCATGATAACGTCAAAAATATCAGCTTTTAAAATCTTTGCAGCATAATTCTGTAAGAAAGGGTTGGGTAAAAAACTCTCCCAACACCACGTTTGGTACATTACGCTGAGCCAACATTAATTACGGGATCCAAGCTCCATGCAAAGTTTGCATCAGGATATTGCAGCAAGCAAAACGTTTCCGGTCAACACTCATCAACAATCGAGTTCATTTTGGCGTCATATGCACATGTATTAAGAGTAAAGAATTTGCAAACCTTTATTTTAGCCGCTAATTTCTTGTCGATGGGCAGACTGCGTTTGGCTTCGTCCAACAAGTTGAAGGTTAGATTCTGCACCAAACCTCCAGCTAGGTGGTGGATTGTTTGCCCTGGTGGAATAACAGTAAGCTCGCAGAGTCAAAAACTTTTATTTTGGACCGAACGATCCGCCACCCCGAACCAAAAAATTACAAAGATTTTTCCAATTCGACAAGTTTGTAAGTTTTATTCGTATGCAACCTTTAATATTTTCTCAGCAACGATGCATTAACGCGTGTTGTCGTCGTAACGACTATACTAATTTTTGCGTTTTTTTTAAGTCAAGAAGCCACACAAGGAGAGACAACGTGAGCGCCGTGGCGTTACTGACGTCATAAAACTTGAAAAGATTGTCATAAAAAATTGCATTTTCGATGCAATACAGACTATACAAGCCTTATATAAGTGGTCCAGATGTTTCGTTTTGCAACATTATCAGTTTAAGGGTTTGATTTCAAGTATATTGTGATTGCCATTTGTCAGTGTTTTTCAGGTGTGTCTTTTGGTTTGCTCTGTTTACGTTAACTTGTAAACTTTGCATTTTGTTTCTTAAATTAACGAATGGAGAGCCTAAATTGTTTTTTTTGTTGTAATTGATTAAACGAGGACTAAAGGCAAAATCAATGGGGGTATCTAAAGTTAGGCTAATCGCATAGGACTAGATTAGCGTTGACTCCATCCTTTTTGACCCATCCGTTGCAGAGATATTCTACTTCAAACACGACGTCGGTGACTCTACTGTAATGTTATGAAATTTAATAATTTTAACTGGCAACCCTGTCGTTGATAAGCATTAGCGTCTTAACGACGCCTTTTCTGTTCTATCCTAAAGCAACGATTAGGCTACTGCATTTGGTAGTTTCGCTGCGCACTAATCAGTTTGATCTTGTCAGCAGAAAAAATCCGAGCTGGAAAAATGAGCAGACTGTACGATAGCCTAGGTAACTAACGTCTAAGAACAAGCAAAAGTAAGGCTAGTAGAGTTATTAGAGTAGGCCAGCAGGCCATTGTTTTCAACTTAGATGGAAAAATTTATTCTAGAATCAGAAAATACCGTAAGCAAATACAATAGGATTAATCAAGTATGGTAGTCTTTTCATCAGGTATGAGTTTGTACTGTGTAGCCTAGAGATAAAAACCTTATTGCTAGACTAGGCTAGGATTTATACTGAAATGTATCTGCCAGCATGATTTTTACTGAAATCACTAGGCTACCGAACAGTCTACTCTTTTTATCACCTCAGATCTCTCGTGCTGATAAGATCAAACTGATGAGTGCGCAGCGAAACGACCCAATACAGTAGTCTAATCGTTGCTTTAGGATAGAACAGAAAAGGCGTCGCTAAGACGCTAATGCTTATCAACGACAGGGTTGCCAGTTAAAATTATTAAATTTCATAACATTACAGTAGAGTCACCGACGTCGTGTTTGAAGTAGAGTATCTCTGCAACGAATGGGTCAAAAAGGATAGAGTCAACGCTAATCTAGTCCTATGCGATTGGCCCAACTTTAGATACCCCCATTGATTTTGCCTTTAGTCCTCGTTTAAGTATATGTACCTATAATAATTGTAATGCGGTTCCAACTATTTCTATTCACTTATCAGTTACTTCCAACAAAATCTCAGCAAATGATCGTGAATTGAATAAGCTTAGCAGAATTACCGAATTAAAAATTCGTAGTTCTTAGCGAGAGTTACACCGTAGCATATGTTGAATTGTTGATACCTTGTTTGAGTTTGACTGGGTCGGCGTCCGGATTATTCGGGTCTTGATAAAAAATTTCAATTCCATTGATTTTGGTTGATGGCGTCACTTTAAATTTGCATTCAATTGGCTTCACCTGGTACAAACACATAATGCATCATTATTATGTCACACAACGTAAAATCATTCATCAGTCATAAACTCAATCAACCGCGCTAATAGAACTATACCGGAACCTAAATTCGAAACAAAAAAATCGCAAAAGAGATGGTTTTAGATTGCCAAACTCGGAAGAAACTTACCGTACCAAACCACGACCAAACCGAGAACAAAGGTTTTATTTTATCAAGTTTTAGACCGCTCTGAAAGATCTTTCATTACTCTCAAAATCTTTTCAACACATCTTTGCGCTGGACAATGGCCACATGTAAATTTGAGCGAAAAAACTGCAATAATGATCCCTTCACGCTATAACAAGATGTTTTAAATAACACAATCACTTATCCCAAAAAACAATAATAGGAGATAGTTTTGATGACGTAACTAATGAGAATTGAACCACCCGTCACCACAACTATCCTTGTTACATCAGCAACGGTCATAAACATTGCGAGTCCAACACCCCAATGCTGTTACACCCGCAGACCAAACAAGGAGTGAAAATGCAAGTTCTTTATTCACCAAGTTGCCTTGGCCAGGACACAGCGAAATGATCTTAGTCTTCGAGTTAAGCTGCCACTTGTCTATTACCCACGATAGAGGCTTCACACTGTCCCTTCCTAAACTAGACAAGAAAAATAATTTTTTACTCACATTTTTCGCTCCAACCACCTCGATCTTGGCTTTGACAGTCTGAGGTTTCGATGACCGCTTTATCTTTAACTTTCCGGTCAAGGTACCGAAGCCGCTTTGCGAGCAGTTGCAGGTCCACGATGACAAGCCCGACGACTGGTTGAACTGAAAAGAGGTGCTACATTAGTAGGCATCCGCATAACCCATTCAAGGTCAAGAAAATGTTACACTATAGTTAATTTAGCAATCAAAGTTCGATTTCGCGGTAGGACCGACTCATTGTATGCTAGCAAGACCAATTCTAGATTGACCCAAACTATAAAATTTGCAAAGAGAAAATAAACAAATCAATCTTTGAGTTACACCAATTATGACATCATGCAGGACTACAAAAACAGCAGCAATACAGAGCATTAGGCTTCAAGAACATCGAACATTAGAAAACGCTGAAAGTGAAAATGAGGGATTGCTTGTAAACTAGAACGAGTTGAAAAAATTCTACCTTGCACTGTACAGTGAGGTTGTTTTTGAGCGTGGTGTTCCCCGCAATGTCAACCACCTCGACACCCAGGGATACGTTGGACGTGTTCTCGCATTCCAGTTCGCGGTTCCAACGGCTATCTGCTGAACAAAACACCAATGCTTTGCCGGGTTCCAAATGTTTAAGAATAAAAACGGAAAACAGCAAGGACGACCACAATGGCTTTTCTGTGTTTCGTTCGTAGTGAAATATTGGTATCGGATTAATGCTATTGTATTGTAATTACATTTTATTCACTAAGTTGCTTTGATCAGGAGACAGCGCAGCGACCTTTCGGTATTTTTTTTTTCAGGAAGAAATTAATATCAGTTTTTAATGTAGGTGCTGTACTTTACCGTTTTCTCCTTCAATTTTGTTGAATCCATCAGTGAAGGAAACCAGCTTGATAGCAGCTGGTTTCCCCGGGAGCAAACGAATCTTCAAAGTCTGCGATGGCTTTCCCAGCTCCGGCAAGGTGACCGTCATCTGGAAGTTCTGGAAACAAGACAGTTACCAACTTATGCCGTCATTCATCCACAGGACAAATCGGCACTTTATAAAACGTAACATGCATAACATGAAAAAAATTTGCGCACTTTTTTGTCTACGTTTTGAAGGTTTAGGATTATCTTAGCGTTAGAATCAACAAAAAACAGGAAAATTTTGCAAAGATATTTGCATTTTCACTTATAAAAAAAAAAATCTAGTACAGCACAAACTTACACAACACAAGGGTAATACATTCTAAAAACCTATGTTACCTTTCCCTGTTGCGACGTCACGTTGCCAATAGCAACAACATTCCTGATAATAACCGAATTGGCGTCGGTTTCCACATCCTCATAAGTTAGTTGGAGCCCCCTGCAAACACAAAGCCACTAAAACGTCTGCAACTTAAACCGTGGACTTGGGTTCGCATCCCTATCAGGCCAAACCAAATTATTATCAGACTCAGCGCTCACTGACGTGCAGCAACGGGGAGCCTCCAACCGTATGAGCTTGGGACGGCAGACATGGAATCCAGCAAGATCCTATTTCGCTGTCTCCTTGGACAAGTTAACTTTGTAAATACACTAAATTTATTGGTGTAATTCAGATTGGCTTTCTTTGTAGTTAAATTGACAATACCGCATATTTACCTGGACTCTAGCTTTGGGTTTTCTTCAACACAGGCAGCGGTGGCATGGCCAAATTTATCCTGCATATCAAGCGGGATGTCGAACGGTTCACCTACTCGTAGTGGAGACTCAAGAATACCAACCATAAATCTAATAATAAAACGATAAAAATGAAAAAAGTTTTAAACCAAAGTTAAATTTCACGAATTAAAATCATGCAAAATGCAGTGAAACTGCTAATACGTCACCATTTAGAAATTTATTAGAAGCTATTCGCATTTAGTTTTGAACATTAGAAATGTTGGTAACACCTTTCGGATGATCACTGATCAGCTATCGCAATTAAATTTCGATAGATTTGTCGTGATCGGCAATCACGGATCGAAAGACGCAAACGTGAAGACATCACAATTAAATTATCACTAAAAACTGACATTGTTCCAGCATTCGACTTACTACTATTCACTAGCAGGATAAACCAGTTTTAATCGTGATTTTGCTTAAAACTTATTCGCTTCGACCCGTGCAGTAGGTATTTAATATCGAAAAAATGTATCTACTCTAAAAGGAATTTCCTTTTTTAACATTGTAAAGTTATCATTAATACGTATGTGGGTTAGCTGCGAGCTAATTACTTGTAAGGAGGCGCTTCTTTAATTTTGAAATTGATACTAAGCGACGGCAGTCTCCTCCCATCTGCATACGTGTACGCACCGCTCTCTGTGAACGCTGATTGCAACGTGAGAACATATTCGCCTACTCCAAGCAAATTATCTGAAAGGAAAGTCTCCAATTTTGAAATTGACTTTTTTCTTACTCTTCTCGATCGGCAGGTACAACCTTGCTACCCCCAACCGCTTTTTGGGACATTTTCTCACGTATTCTTTTTTTTTACCATTACATCTCTCACGTATTGATGGTTGCAACAGTTAATGAGTTGAGATGACGTCACGCAAGACCATTCCACATGGGCCCACGACAACCGACCGCCAACCAACCACAAACCCAATGTTGGCGGTCGGTTGAATTGGTTCGATTTCATCTTCAGTGGTAAACCAACCGCAGTTCGATCCGAAGACAGCAAGGTTTTGCTGCTGTTTCCTGGCCAAGACAAATCGAAAAAAAAACAAAAAAAAACGCAATTATAATTACAGTATAACGTAAACTACAAGTTTGGAAAGTTAAACTTAATTGACCTATTCTTTTGAACCAATAGGGCCAGGTTTTTCCATGAGCGGTCACGTGACTTGCTATTTCAATCGGCTTCCGCTCCTCTCCATGAGCCGGTGTGAAAATAAGCTTCTGTTCCACGATCAGCTTCCTGCTGCCGGCACTAGAAGGCAGTCTTTGGATCGGTTCGTCGTTCTGGTTCAAGATCAAAACCGAAATTGCGCCTGAAAAATGAAGCAGTGCTAATATGCACGCGCGGTCCAAAGTAAAGAAGTTTATACTTGCGCTCCCAACCGCAAACTGCCGCTAAATGTCCTAACCAAGCAATTTTAACCGTAACGTACTTTTGACAAGTGGTACTTTATCAAGGACTGGCAAATTTAACGCGAGATATTCTATAGCGTTTAGACACGGCATTCATCAATCAGTTTCACCGGGGTTATAAACTGAACGGTGACCCAAAGATGCCAAAATACCCAAATCAAATTTCCAGTCAGTCACTGGGCTGTCTCAACTTGCACCAGAACTCGGGAAACAAAATTTCGTATACAGATCAATAACTTACTACAAATATTATTATTCTTTTTTCATTCTCGGCTACCACAATGACAGCGAAAGTGATAACATAAATACCACGCCAAACCAAAAGAAAGATTAAATCAGCAATTGAAGACAAACTAGTACGCAAAATACGCAACCATTGCGCTCATCAGACTAAAACAACACCAGCAAGATCAACAAGGCGCAATCCCTACCAGCGACCTACCTACAGCAACCCCGGCTTGGCAGACTTGCCCAGGCTTGATTTCCTCCCCTTCGGGCCAGGTCATATCGATGGTGGCGGGCAGCTTGGATTCCTCCTCCTGGACACTCTCCAACACCGTCTCGTTGGAAACCCCTCGGTCCAACTTAGAAAGCGGGTACGAACGGATATCGCCATATAAGGATTGCGGTTCCTGAATGAACCGAAAAATATGATTTTTTCTGCCCTGTTAAATCGGACACAAAGCAGATAGCAGGCCGACAGGCAGTTATTCCAGCAAACAGTCTTTAAAGGTCATGTAACAGCAATTACATGGATATGAACTCCGCTAATCCGCTCACTGGTGATACAGCAAGTTTATCGAAGAGTGATTTCACATTATTGCGACTGCTATAGGCTACAATGTTGTTATTCTACGCACGTTTAAGTCGCCTGCCCATGAAAAAGCATTCGAGTCCTAGTTAAGATTTCGCCCGAGTGGAATTCGCTCAAAGCGTTAACAGTGTTAGCAACCGAATGGGGATGAGATCACAGAAGGTACTGTTTGTAACGAACCTGTATGACTTCAACTTCCCCACCAACGGCGTAGACGTCACCATCATAATCTCCATACAGTAGAAAGCGTCGAATCGTGCCACAGATTATAGGGACGGTACGCTGGGTGCGAATCTGAGAAAAACAAGCTATTGTAAACACATGCGGGCAAAATATTGTACTCGGGTACAAGATAGATGATTTATGCTGAGCAAACGAAGTAGCCTAAAATCAGTATCATTATTGAACTTGAGTCAAAAAACTCTGCGACAGACATTAGAGCAGAAACTTCCATGCATTAACATTGGACAGCGCCATGCTTCACAGTTTTGAGATTTGCTGGCGAGGACTAAGGGTACAATACTACGTCGTAGAGCTGCGTAAAATTATGACTCACCAACTGTCCTTTCGAGAAAATCTTCCCATCCCATTCAATTGCTTTATAAACCGTCCATGGTGACTGGGTCCTCCGGGAGCCTGGGTCGCTACGCAACACTGAACTCGTAAATTTGAAGAATTTAATCTAAACAATGACCCATAATGACATATTAATGCTTACAGACAAGAAACTCATCTACTATACTTGAGTAAGGAACAAAATAGGCGTGAGCGAGTTTGCAGTGTTTCTCTCTTTTCTCATTTTGTTTTTTTTTTAAGCAGAGAGAGCATGCGGTAAACCTCAAAATTAAATACATTTTTGCGCAAAACCTACTCAGCGAGAAGCCTACTCATGCGAATGAAGCAGCACGCAGCGTCTTTCCAACCCCACCAACGCATAGCACCATTGTTTGGATTCTGTTTGGAAGTCTTCCGTCAGACTGGTCCACCACAACGGGTAAACCGCTTAACTTAAATGGGAAAGAAGTGCTAAGTGTCTTCAGGACAGAGCGACGCGTTGTCAGTGCGGACGCGAAAAGTCAAAGCATAACAAAGTAAATTGAAACCGATAAAAGTCCACCCTTAATGATTTATTAAAATAATTACACTGCAAAATAAATAGTCAGCAATAACCTGCTTGTCGTATTTTTCATGGCACTCCCTCAACCACTCGAAGAAATGGCGCTGTATGTTACCACGCTGCTCGTCACCGAGTATAACACGCGAGAAAGTCGTGTCGCGGTCGTGTAGCTTCGTGTCCAGGTCCATAAACGTCAGCTTGTTGGTGCTCACCTGAACAGTGAAAAAGTAATAAGATAAAACTATTTTATAGCAAATGAGTATTGTAATAAACCGATTTAAAACACCAAATATTACAAACTTAAATAATATCTACTTTTGGAAACAATATGCTTTAAAATAATCAAGATTTGTGACAACATAAAAGCTACCAATATAATATCTTTTTAAATAAACTTCAGAAAATCATTACGAAAACATACGATTCTATTCGGCATTCACTTATTTTGTTTTCATCTCTAGCGCGGTTTCCATGGCTCATATTGAAACTGAGATTGAATGCTGCTAGTAACACGGCGTACCTAACCACTACGACGTGGTCACATATCATGCACAGAGCTGGGCAGCACTGTTTCGAGCTTTTAGCTCTCATCGGCAGCCCTTAGCTTCTCTAACAAAGTTATTCCCCAGCTGGACAAGACTCTTGGCCGAACTGGACAAACCTTAAGAGCTTGCACAGTGGTAGAGGGTTTCTAGGGAATAAACGATTTTTCACTTGTGGTACTTAAAAAAAAAAACAAGTGAAAAAATCGCTGAACCCTTGTAGTAAGGACAACCATAGGCTATCCCTACTACAAGGGTTCCCCTTGTGTGACCACGGAAATCATAACCAAAAAGTTTGACGTCCTTCGTGGTCGACTCCTGGGAAATCATAACGACTTCCACTGGCAGTTAGGTGGCCAGATCAACCACCAACCCTGCAGCTGCAAAGCAGCTCGAGTCATAAGATGCACAGAGCTGGACAGCGCTGTTTCGAGCTTTTAGCTTTCGTCTAGAAGTGAAAAATCGTTTATTCCCTGGAAACCCTCTACCACTGTCCAAGCTTCTAAGGTTTGTCCAGTTCGGCCAAGAGTCTTGTCCAGCTGGGGAATAACTTTGTTAGAGAAGCTGAGGGCTGCCGATGAGAGCTAAAAGCTCGAAACAGTGCTGTCCAGCTCTGTGCATCTTATGACTCGAGCTGCTTTGCAGCTGCAGGGTTGGTGGTTGATCTGGCCACCTAACTGCCAGTGGAAGTCGTTATGATTTCCCAGGAGTCGACCACGAAGGACGTCAAACTTTTTGGTGGTCACATATCGCCACTGAATTTTTTTGGTATCATTAAATTCGCAAAACTAATGCCAATTACGACACACAACTTTGCTACTAGTGACGACACACTGAAACGCAAATCAACTCACTTTGAAGCTGTCGTTAGTGAACAAGCAGCCGGATATCCGCTGAAAACAATCCGCAGGGAAAGTGGAAGGTTTCTTGGTCATTCGGCACCATTCAAAACTAAACAACATTTACTTTAGGCAAGCAGATTTGGAGGCGGAACGGCGATTGCTTTACTCGGCAATGACTGGAAATAAAATTGCACCAAGCAAGCAAAAAGTTTACACGTATTTTTATCTATAAGAATAGCAGCATTAAAAATATAAGACACTGAACCACAAGACGCCGACAGAGGGCGTGCATCTTAAAGAAAGGCTGAGGACAGAACTTGCGGTTAACGAGTGATGAACACCCACGGTCGGAAAAAATTGATTTTTTAAAATTTTAATTATTGCCAGTTGATAGAGTTAACTCATTCTCTTCAAAAAAGACTAAGATGCAATAGCTGAAAAAAAAAATTAAATATACAGTACGAGATATTTTTAATCTAAAAAATGTAATGTGCAAAAAACGTAACTCACTCGTCTATGAATGTGTAGGGGATAAGCCTCCCGTTCCAGAAGCACTCAAATATCGGTCGTCTGCCTCTCGCACGCGACTGTACGTCCAATTCGCTATCTTCATCGCCTAAAACGAGCAGTTTTCCCTATATTTACCTCGACTCTTGAGCAATGAATCGAGGACAAACTTGATAGCGATTTAGTAGGAAGGAATGCTCAAGTCAATGTTGACAACATCTATTCACGGAATTTTTGCGCATGACCGGAGTATTTCAAAATTTGATATTTTCATGTTTTCTGACCCAAAGAGGCAGCTTTGGAAAAAATACAACAACAGAAACATAAATGGAGCAATTCGAAAAGAATTAATTTCGATGACGAAATCAAAATCTACACTGGAACTTCTAATTTAACATTTTAGCGTTACAATCGTAGCTTTAAACCTATACCTTCAGACACGTGGTCTAGCGGATACGTTTCCTTATCGTATAGAAACGGATGGTACCGGATGATCCCTTCCACGACTCCTTTTCCCGACTCCGACTTCGCCTTGAACTCGAACGAGTTTGAGGCCGTGCGGATGTACTTCGACTCCAGATCGTCCTCAACACTCGCGAGATCGATCGACATCGGTTCCTTCCCTTTTTCATGCAAGGTCACCTGGAAATATGCTCATTATTACCTATCACTACAATTTATGACGTGATATTTGAAATTTAGATGCAGTAAAACAACTACAACAGCATGTTTCCTCAGTCGTCTGTTAATTCAGGGAGGAAACTATGAGTTATAAAACTATGAGTTAATTCAGGGAGGAAACTATATAACAAATAGAACAAATCCATACTTGGAAATGAAAAAAAAAAAAAGATATGTGTACTGTGAAGCCTACCGGTATACTTTTATCCTGACCTAAGTTTTTGGAAACTGCCGAAGCCGAAAACAAATTAGCGAAATCGGTCAGAATGACAAAAAATTATCAAGGTTTTGCAAAATTCTCGGACAAATTCCAGGTGACATTGCCGTGCGAGCAGTCGAATACCTTGATTGTAACGTCAAGCGCGCCAACATTCTTTCTGTTCCGTGACATCATAGTGTTGCCTTCAGGACCGTGAATATAGTAGTGGTATATGTGCCTGCGAATAAACACTAAAATACAGTACAATAACTTGTTATTCAGAAAAGTATCGACAAATTAGTTCCTCCAGCTATAACATGTTAGGAGTATTGGACAGATAAACAACTAAACTTATCTCCATCAACAACAAACACCTCGTTCGAGGGACAAATGACTTGAAAGAAGCGTTTGGATAGAGGACGGGGTTAAATTGCGAAACAAATAGCGATATGGCTCTGTGTAGCCAACGGCTCGCTCCATAGGCAACATGCCTCAAGAAGCTGTGTTCAGCGTGCAGTCCAGGCGCAATAACGCGCAATAGGTCCTGCTATCTCACAACAAACTTCATGGAGATTTGATTTTATAACAGCTTGAGAGAAACAAACTAAGTAATTTCAATTCATGGCCTTCTTATCACAATCATCAATTCAGTTTTGATCCCGGTTCATTTCATTCTCTACTTGTTTTCTCCACGTTCGTTTTGGTCGTCCCCTTCCTCTATTACCCTTAAGGCAAAACTAAATCGAATTCAAGTTGTCTGTGTCTTCAAAACTCGCAAAACTCACGCGAGTTGCCGCGTCCAAACGTCGAAGCTGTTTTTCATGAAAGTGATATGCGACGGATCGATCCCGCGGACAATCACCCGGGTAAAGCCGTCACCGCTCTCCGACGCGATAAGTTCGCGAGTTACTTTGTCGCTGTCTGCAATATGCGACGCATCGTTTGGCTGAAAAAAATGAAAAAGTCTATATCAACTGCAAAAAATCACAGCATTAAAACAGGGGTTCTTAACCTTTTTTTTGTCACGTTTACCCCGTGCCAAATGAATACAATACACTTTACCCCTATCTTTAACCTTTATTGTTTCGTTTACCCCTTGTCAAATGAAAACAGTATAATTTACTCCATGTGCTTAGATTTTAATAAATTTCTGGACGTCGTGCGGCGATCTCCATAAAAACAAAGAAAGGGTATTCAGGCCGGAGACCCACTATTTTTGGCGGGTGTTGTTTCTCTGCGAGTTTGATCGGCATGCTATTACCTTTACGGGGCTGCCATTTTTTTTGGGGTAACGAAAATATGGCGCAACGGCAATCCAGTGTAACACTATCACTTTTTTAATACTGAAACTTAAAGTTTGCTTTAGTTTAAAATTCAGTAAATTTACCCCCAAGGAGAAAATTTACCCCCAGTCAAGAATCTCTGCATAAAAATGAGCAGTAAATGAAAAGAATTTTATGTTCATCAATGTCAGAGATTACATTTTAAAAAACACCTCAATTTCGTACGACGATTATTTAGACAATTTCAAATTTTTTGAGGGGACGGAAGAGTATTCTGACATTATTAGCAATAAAATTTTCTTTTCAATCCATGACACATCTAAATAACAACGTCACAATCAGGCACTTTTTAAACAATTTATTTGCTAAGCTTTTAAAAACAGTTCGCTGCTTAATGTTTGTCTAAGAGTAAAATACTCAACTTTTAATGTTTAAGGCCTTGGCCTTCGTTGGACTAGAGTAAAGGCAGACCTTTCAAGTTTTAGATACTTAGCGTTAGAGTTGGGCAACAAGGCACGAATAAAATTCTACCAAAAGTGCAACATTTTTTTTAACTACAAAAAGCGTATCGCAAAATGCACAATTTAAATTTTTTTATATTCTGAAGCGCAGTGCAACTCTGTAATTGCGGAACAAGATTTTTGTACCAAGTGAAAGCGCAACAAAACTTCACCATCATATTCACACAACACAGTGCTAATTCCGCATTTTTGCGATTTTAGACGGTGAAGGAGCAACTAATTTGCAAAAGAACATCGGCATTTGACAATATTACGATTAAATGAAACGAAACATAGTTTAAAATATAAAGTTGCACTTTTAACCGAAAAAAATTGAAATCGCAGAGCAATTAATCCGAAACAAAAATTTTAATAACATAAGTCCGCAACGCAACTTCCGCAAAGCCTCAAATTAAAAAATTAAAGCGCAACGCACTTTTTGCAATTGCGGGTGGTCAACCGAATTGTCTTCAAGTCGAGCAGCCACCCATAAATCTATTGAAGAAATTATTATTGCCGTTCCATGCAAACTACCCTTCTCGAGAGCCGTCAATTGAAAGTTAAATTTTCAATACCTTTCTATTTCTGATGTACCCAGCGAATATTGCCTCCCTGTTCCTTTCTTTCCTTCGAAATTCGTCCTTCGACATCGTAAACTCATGGACGTCGCATGAGCCACGTGGTTTTGTGATGATCTGCGCACAACAAAATGAAATTAAAACATCGGAGTGAAATATAGCATAGGTTTTGTGTCATTGGCCATTAATAAAAATAAATAAAAACGGTAACACTCTTATCTAAAAAAGAACTAGAAAATTGTAGATAGTCAATCTTCTGAAACAGTGCTTGATGAGCTGCAAAGTAAAATCAGAGCAAAATTCAACTATAAAATCACTGTAACAGGTTAAAAGCAAAACAGTCTGTTTCATCCTAAGGACTCATCAGGTGCTACTGTAATCTGTAAAAGAATCATTTTAAACTAAAACGTCAAAAATCTCCTAAAAGTTAAAACTGGATAATATTGAAGAACCCGCCAAGCTAAAACTCTGTAGTAGTGTTTTAGCTAGGCAGGTTCTTCAATATTATCCAGTTTTAACTTTTAAGAGATTTTTGACCTTTTAGTTTATAATAATTCTTTTAGATTACAGTAGCACCTGATGAGTCCTTAGGATGAAACAGACTGTTTTGCTTTTAACGTTTTACAGTGATTTTATAGTTGTAAAAAGGAACTATAAAAAAAGAAGTAACAAAACACATCTCCACACGCCTCCCATGCTAAGAAAAGTTTAGGACAGTGAAAAAAAAAACTGCGATGGTTTTATGGCGAGCTTCTACTTTTACGACACCATTTTGATTCAAAACCTCCGCACTAATGTAGATGTTTTTACTAATCAGCTGAGGCATCTCATATTATACGACGACTAAAAAATGGAAAAAATATTTCTAAAACAAAAATTCACAGTGAACGAAAGCCACCTAAAACACCAAAAATTGTTAGTTTGTAGCTAATTTTTTTAGATAAGACTATACAACGGTTAGTCGGTTATCGTCGGTGACAATCATTTCCACACACACAAGCGTTTAAACAAACTTACCCTAGTCGCACTTCCAATAAAGAAAATAGCTTGCTTTCCGCCCACACCAAACCATGAGATATCAGAATTAAGAGATTTCGGGGCACAATCACTATGATTCTCAGGCTTTTCATCTTCTTCTTCGCCATAAAGATTTCTATATAACAATTTGCCAAAACATTTGGAGAAACAGGTATATATTTGTACAAACAACAACATCAACAATGTACAAAAAATTTTAACTCAAAACTGGGCGGGCAATCAACACCACAGTAGTGACATGGACCAGAACAAGTCGAGTTTTCTCTATAGCATTAACGGAATTCAATTCAAACCAAACTTTTTGTATACTCCTGCTGAAAAGCATTCACACTACTAACATGTGCAGATGTTCTTTGTTGTTTTTGTATTTACCAGATCCGACAGACTAAAATGCAACTAATCAAAATTATTGAATAACCGTGACCGTTTCTTTAATTTCCAAAACAAAAAATCACTGGAACTAAGACAAATTTGTATATTATGCTTGGTGAACACAACCGAATTGAAACTCTTACTGTCTTTTGTGTCTTTCAACTCTGTTAAACTTGGAGAGTCGGTAGATAGCCCAGTTGTTGAGCTGGCGTGATGACATACCCTCTCCATTGTCATACACACATAGTAGATTGTCACCGTTCGAAAAGCCCAAGTGCTGAAATATTACATCGAAAATGTTACAAAGCAAGTTAAAATCATTTCCTGGACGTTAGTTTGCTTATAACTAAATCTGTTAACATTTAAGTTAGAAAAAATATAAACTGACTGTGCACTATCAGGTTTGATAGTAAAGTGACTGCTCAAAAAAAAAAATACTGTAGTTTATTCAGTACAACACAAAATATGGATAATTTGAATACAAATGACACAAAAATGTTAGAATTAATGCACTTCGCCACAATTGCTGTGAAAATTGTTGACTTTTGATCATCTTCAGTAGTGAGACATGATATATGCAATACTTGAAAAAAAAACGCAGTTTCAGAATGAATATGCATTATGCAAGCGAAAAAAAAGTGTTTAGTCGCACATATAAATAAGTAAATCAAATCTTACCAAGCTGAGCTCTATAACCCTGGGTCCTTTATTTTTCACAGTTGCAGCAAGGGCATTGTCAATCAATTCAGCAAAAGCAAAAGCTGAAAATTTAAAAATCAACATGTTACAAAAATGTACTGACGAAGCACCACTCACTAATGTTGAAGTTCATCATTATTACAAAACTACAGTAACGTCTTACATATGCTGCAGCAAGTCAATACTAGGAATCACTCATCTAAAACTGGCAAAGCATAAAAAAAAAATCAGACTTAAGACTATAGCTGCTAAAATGCACATCATTTCAAAAGAAAAACATTAATAGACAGATGGTTTTAAATGTCAAAGCTTCAATCAACTTTTATGGACATCTTGCTTCGTCCGAGTTTATGTTATATTGTACAGTAGCATCATACTATTTTCAACGTTATCATTTACAAATTGCATAAATCATTTCATAAGGAATTAATTGTTTCACATTATGCTAAGTAGCAATGCCAACTAGTTGTATTTCAGTAAAGTCAGTTATTATACGAAACCTAATTGAAAAACATACAAGCTGCTTGTATGAATTATAATGATACTGACTAATGGTCATCAATCTTTCTATGGTAGATTAGTAAAAAGGTAAATACAACAAAACAAAAAGCAGCAAATGTAACATACGCAAAGGGTTAATGTGCCCTTCACTGGCATAATACTCATATATTCCACTTTTGATTAGAGTGTCGTAGTGGGGTTGAAATTCAATTCGTTCTGATACAGATTCCGCCAGCGGTTGATCAAGGTAGTTGAGAATGTAAAGTGTGTCGCCAGACTCGATCAAATTTACTAAAATTATTAGAAAGATTAAGATTACATCTATTTCTGTACTCAATGTTCTTGAACACTAAACAGTGCTTAATCACTAACAACTAGAGTCAAATAGTGGTAATTTCAATACAAAATTACAATTTTATTTTTCAAAAACCAGTAAGCCTAGATCTTAGAGTTACTGAAACCTAATTTGATTTTGAATTTGCAGTCAGTGAAGCCAAGTTGATAAGTACCGTATTGGGCTGGCTTCTAGTTCAGTTTTTGAACAGGTCAATGGTCATGCATTGTCAGATTGTTGTATCCGAGAGAAAAAAATTGCAAATGCTGATGAGAAATAATTTGTAAACACAACCAAAAACGCATGCTCTTATATTGGTCTGATATGCAGGCGAGCCAAGTCAACTTACCGCGAACAAACTGACCACGAACCAATGGTTTCGTAACAGTGATTTTGTCACAAAGTGAGGGTTTGGGCAAGATGGCTCTGGGGATAGTAAAAATATATTTAGGATCGCCCTTCTCAGCTGATCGGCGTTGTTGGCGGTCAGTTTGTTCGCGGTTAGTTTGTTGCGGTCAGTTGTCGTGAAAACGATGCAGGTGGTCATACAATTAAATAAACTGATATAATGGAAGGATTTATGTAATACCAAGAAATTATCGCATTCAGCCTTTGCCAAATGTCAACATACCAAAAGCTTCATCATCATTGATTAAATTTCTGCTCGTTGTGGTAACAACATAATCTTCGTTGCTGCTGATATCAAATATCTAAGAAAACAATAGTGAGAGCATGAAGCAGTCTTCTCTACTATATGCACCAAGCAATTAAGCCCTATAAATGCAATGTAGCCATTAAAGAAAGTTCTCTTCACAAATCATTGGGCATTTATAAGAATCGTTTTGATTATTTGGTTGACACGTTGTTAAATCAGAGAGTAGTTACAAAAAAAGGATGACAAAACTGAGAAAGCATGCCAGCCACTTATTTGTATCATTCTCTGTAAGTATCATTTGATTTATTCAAAGCATTAAATGCTTTACTATCATTTTGTGCCCTTCAGCATGGATATCAGTATATACGCAATCTAAAGCAAATTAACTCAAGAATAAATGACTAGCATAAGACAAAAAAAACAGACAAACCGACAATGACAAAAAGATTTTTAAGCAGTGTCTGCATCCACCGACTTTTTTAAGTTAAAGAGGACACAACGACAAAGAGGAATATTCAGCCATACATTTTTCTCTAACTTTTAAAATCTGAAATGGGTCAAAATTACAGTTTGAATTAGGGTTAGTTTTAGCAATCATTTGTTTAATTTGTTTTAGTTAGGTTTTGAATTAGTTTTACATTAAGAATTTGAAATTGAACTATCAATACATTCTAACGTTAGATTAGGATCAGAATTCACAGAAAAGCAAATAAAAATTTCAATCCATGGTCCATTGATACAGACACCGCCTCCTATTTTCTATTAAGCAGGCCTAGCCAAAGCAATCTGCAAAAATTGAATAGCCTAATTGCCCAATGGGAGAAGTGGTATTGTTACAACTGTTTAAAAATTAATCACCAACAACTGTAGCAGATCCACTAAATACAGTATAATCATAAGAAAATCATATTGAAATTTAAAGATCATAGCCTAGGCCCTAATTAATAAGCAGAAATGTGACAGTTTTTTAAGTTTGACTCTCACACACACCTAAAAATACTGTAAAAAAAAAACAACAGTGTCAAGAGCACCTGCCCGGTTTTGTAGGCCTATGCGAAAAAGCTGCTGCACCGGTTCTTTCTTTTTGGGAAGTGGCAAGTGTTACGTTACGTAACTCCCATAAAGAGAAAAAGAGAGGAAAGAGGGAGCGCTCATTTGCTCTTTTTTATTTTTAAATTAACATTAGCGCTTGGGATAGATTTTGAGTTTGGGTTACGATTAACATTAGAGTTAGAGCTAGGGTGAGAGTTTGGGTTAGGTTTAGGGTTGGGGTTAGGGCTAGGATAGCGATTTTCTTATTCTTACGTAACATAACAGCAGCCCCTGCCTTCTTTTTGCACTTTGATTTGCTATCTCTCAGGCTGGCATCGCTACCGAACCCTAACTCTAATTCAAGGTTCTAAAGGAAAAGAGTAAAAGAACACAGCATGAATCAACCTCATTGCGAGACTTGCCAGACGCACTCCGCCCGAATCAAACCTGATCGCGGGACTTGCAAGACACACGCCCTAACCACTACACCACGAACATGATGCCATGAATTTGTCACCCTGTCAAATTTAACTCGAATTTGTGAGAAAAAAACAGCAGATCATAACGACCAGTGCTGCGGAAGCAGCAGCTTTTTCACATTAAAAACCGGACCAGTGCTCCAGACACTTCCTAAAAAAATTGATAATTTAATCTTATCTTAAAATTTGTCGCAGTAAGCTAGTACTGTATATATACCTCTGGCATCGGTAATACTACTACTAAGACAAATTTATGTAGTTCACTGCAGATAACACTAAACAGGTGAAGTTATACACACAACATAAAAATAGATAATTACAGTAATGTCAATCATATGGGTAAGATAGGCCTACATTGAAAACATTTTTACCTCAGACAATTTTTCCTCAAAACCCTCAAATGAAAACACTCCACCAATGTGTACTTTTTGTCGCTCATTACAAGAGTCAGATCTTCGATCAAAAATGTAAACAAATGCATCTTCTTCTTCCTCATCCATTCTGCATTTACTTCACAGCTTCAGACTGTACCACTAACCAGGTACTGTCAGACTTAAAGAACAAACTTACCAGGACAAATTCAAGCCTACAGATATTGAAACCTGATAAACCTGCTGTGATATCTAAAGTTATTGCTAACCATACAAATACTGAACATAAAAATAATAACAATATCATTATCAGCTCCCATTGCAGAGTGTTGGCTTTTACTATACAATATCAGATATTTATTGGTACTAACTAGGAAGACATATGTCTTCAGGCACTGTTGGAAATTTTGCATGTTTGCACCTGCGCAACTCACAGTAACTAACATTAGCGTACCTTGCAGTCCAGTAGGTACTGATACTTACGGTAACTACCTACTAGTTAATAGAGTGGAGCAGAGTGGCTAATTTTTACGCTCCAGCTCCACACCAATATTTTTTGAACTGACTACTACTCCAATTCAGCTCCGAAACTTTACAACACTCCACTACGAAATACTCAGAGACAAAAATTGAAACCAATTGTCATATTGCTCAATGACCTGAGATTAGAGAAGGTGCGGTCCACAAAATTTTTGTTCGCAAACTGTACCGCACCACTCAATTCTATCTGCATACTGCACCGTACCACAAAAAGTTTGTGAACTTGCTACACTGCACTGAAAATACTACCGCAAGTCAAAATATAATAGTTACCAATATTGCTTAACACCAATAGTTTACAGCATGCAAAATTACAAACAAAGCAGGTTGGCACCCCACGGTCCACCAGATGCTAGTCACACAATAACTTTAGATAATGACTTGGTCTAAATTGTTGCTTAAATAGCTTAAATAAGCAAGCCCATTAACCCACCCATAGATGATAGGTCTCAATTCAATTTTAAATATAAAAAAAGTATCCAAATCATGAATCAAACCTTGGACATCATGTTTAGAATATAGCAGCACTTCCACTTAAGAGGCTCCAACTCTGAACTGCCAAAGGTTGATGGATGCATTCATGCAAACAGTAGCATCAGGCATTACATAAAAGCACAGTCACACCATCACTAGGCTAGCCAGAGTAAGTCATGGTCATGCTTGATCAGCTACAGCGTAAACAAATCTGTCCTTTGGTTGTAATTTTATACCACACAAGTAAAGCATACTGTATACATTTTGATTTTATTTCAATTTAGCTCTAAAATTCTATAACTTGCCTTGCATAAACAACTTTAGTTCTGAGATTCTTAAGCTTTAAGTGTTCTTAAGCTTACGGCAGTAAGGTGAAGAATTGTAAATGCAAAAGCAGTTTTAATCATTACATCTTATTTATTGTTACTGGTATCACATATGATATGGAAATAATAATAAAATTATTTATTTATTTACATGAGCAACACAATGGTGACAGGTCAACACCTGAACACACTTACAAGTGAGGAAAATAATACACTGTCATTAAAACTAACTCAGAAAAAATTAGTACACGAAAGTAGTGATTTTATACAGACCAAAACTGCTCAGACGGTTTTTTAGACATCAACAGAAGGGGCTCAAACTGCCATTTCAGGGAGCTTATTCCAGATAGCAGGAATACGGTTAATAAAGAAATGTTTGTGCTCTAGAAGCTGTGATGAAGAATGAGTCATTGTACTGCTAATTGATTGAATCATCTAATTGTGTTGACTTAAAGAATACACAGAAGTACGATAAACACAAAAATCACTAAAGGCTAAATTTGTTAAAGCAATAAGGACAAAAATTGCCTTTACACTGATTCTGGCTTCAAAAGCAGCTTTTACAATTGCAAAAATTATTGCACTTGCAGCCATGGTCCATATATCAGGTTAATAATAGTGCCTCGAAATCTGGGAAATAAGTTGGCGGTTTGTGGCGCTGAAATATGTATAAAGAAATATGCCACTTGAAGCTAAGATTATCACAGCTGGGTAAAGAATCCATGAAATTTGGGTAGTCGAAAACGCTACAGCCACGCAACTAGCTACAAATAAAAATGTAGACTGATTTCTGAATACCATTGTTCCAAAATGGTTCATTATGATGCCTCCAATCACACCAAATACAGCTGACAAAATCACAGACAAAGTATAAACTAGTTCCAAATTATACTCTTGGCTTGGACAACGTTGTGAAGCTGATGTTCGGTTTCCAGCAGTTAAATTACAGTTATCAGAAAAATAACCTTCCTGGATCAGAATCAGAATCCATAGCCGGCCATCCATATATAAGGCTACCTGTGCATAATCCTTCCATTAACGCAGTAATCATAGTAAGACATTTTTGTGCAAATGGCCTTTTAGAGAAACATGAAGTTTTGCAGCAAGTTTTTGACATGAATAATAAATATTTACATCTAATCAGAAATAAAAAATCAAATGAGGATGAATTTCAGTTTTCTGATTTTTTTTTCAAATTTAAAACTCAGTGTAAGTTAAAAGGGCATTCAACCCGCATTTTAAAAAACTGAGAAAAAATCTTAAAACATATGTTTACCAACATGATCCCATTGCGATTCTTGCAACTCATCCAGTTAAGAAAGTCTTAGAGAAAAAATTTCATGTTTTCCCCTTAGAATCCAAATTTCAGCCATCTTGTTTCGAGTACATTGCACAATAAATCAGTTCGTAACTTCTATTTCCGAGTTTTGCTAAGTACTGGGCTTTTTGGAACTAGGTGAGTGCTGAAGCTATAGGTAAATAAAATAGTGGAACAACTACTGCTCGAATTCAGAGAGGTTAGATGCATATGGCTGTAGTACTTTAGGCATAGTAGCCTAAAGCCTATTGCAGATTATGACTATTGCTTCCTATAGATAGCCTATCTGAAAAAATTATTGCCAGTTGAAGGCTAAAGCATCGTAGCTGACAAGATATTAGACTAAGATTTCAGTTTTTAGCGAGCCAGTAAGTTTTATGTGATTATTGTGCAATTGGTTTAGGCCTAAAGATCAGATAAGGCCAGTTAGTTTTTCATGTAAATATGAAATTGCAAACTTCAATGCAAAGCATTTTAGGTAGCATTTTTCAAATAGGTTTGTTACAGTTATCAGCAGGTACCTACGAAACCACTTCCTTCACAGCTGCTAATGTAGTCAGTCATTTGGAATGATTTTGACCTACGTCCTTTCAGTTTGGTAATGTTCGGAAAGCGTTTCTCCTTAGTCCAAGGGAAAAAATAATTACAAATACTATATCTTACGATTTCTTGGCCGAAGAAAATCAAAATTGGTGCGAAAAAATTCTAAAAAATTGCCAAAGTTGTTTCAGTGTGGTTTTGCAGAAAAAATTTGAAACAAAAACGTCCTGAATGCCCTTTTAAGTTAAAAATAAATCTTATGAAAGGAACGCTACATGCATTGCACATCAAATGTAGCGAATATGCTAGCGTGCTAATTTTCAAACCTATCAGCAGTTAATTTTTTCAGGAGGAACCATTATGGGCGACATCTCCTTTTTTTTAATGCGTCAGTAACAGCTGCACAGCAGCTTAAATGTAGCACAGCAGCTATTTCAGAATTGGTGGACTTAACAACGTAACTGATGAGAGGTGATAATTGGTGTAATAGCTGCTGTTTTTCTAACAAATTATCAGAACAGAAACGTGGTGTAACTCATAAAGTACTGTAGTTCGTTTATTTTTTAACTGCTTTTCAAGAAAATTTTAGGGTAATCCAGCTTTTACGCTACCACATGACCGACTTAAAGAGTTTTAGTCCAGATTTTTTACTCCATACGTGAAATTACCAGTGCTTTTACATTTTCCTCAAGTTGCGCTCAACCAAACACTTGCATTACATCTCTCAACGGAGATATCATCCCAATAATTTGCAAACTCGTTTTATCGACACACTGCTCTTCAAATAAAGATATCCGTTGAAAACGGCAGCAAGCACTTTGCTCTACTCTATCGCTTAAGTTAAAAATTCACAGCTGTAAAACCAAATTATAAGTATGGTACCAGTAACTTACTAAAGTTGATAGCTGGCTTTGTACTCACTAGCTCCATATTCTCGCGTAAGTTTAACGTCAGGTCATTACATGTTTTCTGCATGCTGCTGCAGCACAATAATTATTTTGCACCTGACGCATTTGCGAAAAAATGGGTAATAAGACATGAACGAATTTACAACAGATGAAAATAGCGTATCATTTACAATCTACGACATAAGTTGCAGGGACATAAGGGTGCAGGGACATAAGGGCACAAGGACATACGGGCGCAGAGACGTAAATCTGTAATCTGCGCTAACATTTTCGTGCTTCGAAAAATATTATATAATCAAAGAAACAAACTTGACTAAAGATTATTTTCTTTAAGTTTAAGAAGTCAAATTTTGAAAGAAGTTTTTTGAATTTGCTTTCTTTTTTAAGTTCTCAATTATTGCACAAAGCACTACCCTTAAACAGTTTTAAAGTTGTCGTACACTAATCTTGAACAAACCTTTAAAAAGAAACGTTTATTTTTAATGAGTTTACTTGCTTTACGTAACCACGTAAGCGTTTTTTTTCTAGCGCAGTCATGCAACGATTGTACTTAATCCATTAAGCAAACAATCATAATTAGGCTTTTGTCCCCACGTGAAGCCAAATCAAATCATTATTAAACAATTTTAAACAAATCGGACTACATTGGCAAAATGGAAGACATTTTAAATGATGACAAAACGTTCAAAAAAGTCCCTTTTGATGACAACATTGGCAATCTTCAAAAATCTCAACAATTTTTATATCGATTAAAGAAAAATGGCTGTTTAGACGATGACGTGTACCAAAGTCTACGACCAACGGCTGCTTCGACTCCCACTCTCTATGGTCTGCCTAAATTACATAAAAATGGAATACTGCTGCGTCCCATCCTAGCTTCCACCGGTAGTTTTACTTACAAATCGGCAAAATGGTTAAGCGACAAACTGGCTTCATAAGAGATCATCCAACTAACTTAAAGAACAGCTTTGAATTTATAGACCAAATTACAAAAATTGACAATCTTCACACTAAAACGCTTGTGAGCTTTGATGTCAAAAGTTTATTTACCAATATTCCGGTCGACTTCACAATCAAATTGGTCCTCAATCAACTTTTCCCTGATGAACACAGCAAAATCAATGGACTAAGTAAAAAACAATTTGACAAACTACTAAAATGGACTTGCAAAAAAACAACCCTGCAATTTAACCAAAATTATTATCACCAATTGGATGGTTTGGCAATGGGCTCACCCTTGGCTCCAGCAATGGCAGACATCTGCATGAATTGGCTAACAAACGAAGTCTTGGCAAAAAATAAAAAATCCACCCGTTATCATGCGCTACGTTGATGATCTCTTTTTGGCATTTGACAATCCAAATGACGTGGAATACGTATATCAAATATTCAACTCCATTCATCCAAATTTGAAATTCACCAAAGAAGAAGAAAATGAAAGAAAACTGCCTTTTTTGGATGTTTTAATTACCAAAACATCAAACGGAATCGAAACGACAGTATATAAAAAGCCAACATTTTCAGAATTATATACCAAATGGGACAGCTATACTCCAACCAAATACAAACGCAATCTAATTAACAATTTATTGCATCGTGCTCATCAAATCTGCAGTTCTTTTACATTGCTTCATAAAGAATTTAATCAAATTTCTTTAGTTTTGGAAAAAAATGGCTACCCCAAAAACTTTCTAAACAAGCACATTAACCATTTTATGGAAAAACACTACGGAAAAGACATCCCCAAAGAAAATATTTTCAAGGACCCTCGAGTTAAAAAGTTTTTTATGCGGTTACCATTTATTCGCGAAATTTCACCGCAAATAGAAAAAGAAATTAATTCTTTTTTTGCCAAGCTTGATTTTGAAACCAAATTTTTATTAATTAACGATACATATAGTTTAAAAAATGTGTTTAAACATAAAGAGCAACAACAAATTCTCCATCAATATGGCGTTGTGTACGAAATAAGTTGTAACTGTGGCAGTTTGTATATTGGCCAAACGTCACGGAATCTAATTACCCGTATCAATAACCACGATCCTTCTTCTAAAACACCACAGGATACGGACGTCACTCGGCATTTGACTGATAACCCTAATCACGCAGTTTGTTTTAATAACCCCATCATCCTGGCTAGATCTGACCATTGGCGAAAATTATTAATCAAAGAAACCTTAATGATTCAACAAAGAAATCCAGATCTAAACTCCGACAAAGCTTCAATTCCATTATATTTATTCAACAAGTGAAAATAATAATTGCTTTTAATTTTACGCTCGCTTCCTTTTTTTTTTCCATTTTATGCGTCATTGCTTTGCTTTTTTTTTTCCTGTGCTTTGCTCGTGACAAGTTGCTGTTGCCTATATCATTTATCTGCTGATGATGAGACTAGTAATGTCTTCAAACGTTCAGTAAAAAATGTTCGCTCACGTTTTGGCTCTTTGCTTTATATTAAGATTACTTAAACGTTCCAATCATTATGCTCCAAATCAAATCAAATTACTCATTTTCTCACTTTATTCCGCCGAATTCGTGTGAGGAGTTGGCTGAGCCCATAAGGCAGGAAGTGAATTTAAAAAACTTCTTTCAATACTTGGCTTTTAAAAATTAAATAAAATACTCATTAGTCAAGTTCGTTTCTTTGATTACATAATTATTTTCCTAAACACAAAAATGTTTGCGCAGATTGCAGATTTATGTCTCTGCGCCCTTATGTCAGGTTACGTATCATTAATTATTCATGCTGATAATGAAATGGTCAACATCCAAGTAAGGAACTGGCTAACGCATTAACCGATACATAGTTTCTTGCACGTTTTTTAATCTGAATTAAAAACCGTCTTCCTTCTACAGTATAAACAAACTTGTGGATTGCTGTCAATCCACCAACTTAGTTACTAATACAAGCCTTTACCTTAACCACAACTCAAGGACACAAAATACTGAACCAAGCATCACCGCCTCTATCGTAAGGCTCAAAGCATGTTTACAGACCAAGCAATATTCAGCCAAAGCTACAGGCAGAAACATTTTCGTTTTGAATCTTTCTGTAGCAGTCATTTCTCTGCTTTTTTGTCAAATACACAGGCACGCAATTTTTCCCTAGCATAACAACAAATCGGACACTAGACTAACAGTCAAACATTTATTCTATGCAAGATAACATTACAAAACTTCAGGTAATACCAAGAAAATATTCGTATATTATTACAATACTGTACAAAAATAGTTCACACATTTGGCAACAAATTGTCAAATTCAAATCAATAGAGCATCAATGCTAATGACGGCTCACACTGGAATTAGGCAACCATTTCTTAATAATTATTCAGTTAGTTTGACGGGCAAAAGAGATAGGCCCAGAGGAATTCACAAAATTATACAAGACTAATCGATAGTCTTGTGTAATTTTCGACATGTTTTATTTCCATTCTCTGCCCAAAAGACGCATCAAATTTTTCTTCATACTTGCTGTACGACGCCAAAGCGTATAACGAGTCAAATTTATCATCCAGAAAAAATCAGTTCTACGATAATTTGACAGCATAGCAACGAGTCTAGGAGGTTTCGTAACCTGTAGATTCAAAACTACTCTGCAAGACTTTGCACTACAAATTACGCTTATTTTAGAAAACCGCAAGTCACTGGGGCAACGATGCCAGTCTCAGGGATAGCAATTCCCTGCAGCAGCTATTCATAGCACCTAATCCATTCGCGAGGAAAAAAAAATACCACGAGTGTTCCATTCGCCAAGTCACTTCCTATTTTTAAACTTAATAAAATTACATTTTTTAGGAACAAATTCTAAAAATAAAAACAGCGTCAGACAGAGCAGATATTTGTCTACATAAGTACCAATTTTCGTACGGTAGAAATTAAAGCACTTTTAGATACTTTTTAGTGAGTTTAAAATAAACCGCTTGTGAAAAGTGCCATAAAAAACGCGTTCAGCAATGGCGACCAAAAAATTGCCAGACAGTGACGCGATTCAGGCGTGCCTATTAATACTGATAGCTGTGATTCACCCGAATCATACATTGATACACTGAATGATTTGTCTTCAATCATGGTTACAGTACTGAGTAACAAGTATAGGCTGGTCGAGTAACGCATGGGTAGGATACCCAAAAGCCTAGTAATAGGATGAGCAGTAGGCTTGGTACAATAGGCCTACTGAATATAGGCTAATACTGGCAAGGAAGTAAGTACGCCTGTACTGTGTATCGATATGTTACATTGGCAGATTGGTAAGATAGGGTAAAATGTTACCGCTACAGGCAGCATTTTTGTACTACAATTTCATATTTACAATAGGCCTACTGGTACAGTACCTACTTGTAATAAGTTACCTGCACTCACTGATAGTTGTCTGGCTGTGCAGATCTGAGATACCGGAACGGTAACAGTACACAGATCTGTTCTGTGATACTGATAGTACCGGTAGCCTAGTTCGATACCACTAAACTATTGTAACCTAGCAGATCAGTGCAGCATAATACATTGCCAGGAGTAAAATAATCACCGAAACCCAAACCTAACCAGGATACCAGTTCTGATCTGATACCAGTACCTACCATTTCTACTGTACAGTATTCGTAGCTGTAGTCTATATTCCTAACCCCACGCAGTAAACAACAGTAACCCACTCACTAGTATCAGAAGGGTAAAATATTTTTACGTAATTATAATCCTCTATACCAGTCTACTGGAATGTATTGAGTATAGATATGCCAGATACAAAACGAAGACTTTTGAACAGTTAGAATTTTAGAGTGATATGGACAATGGAGGTAGGCTATTACTGCTAGTAAAACTGCTGTTCATCACTGGTAGTAAAAGCTGATTACAACGGGTAATTCATTTTTGAACTTAGCAATAAAAGTACTTGGAGCTAATTACGCCTTTTTTGCGCACCATTTTTTGACTACCAAGCTGCTATCACATGTCTTTCCAAAATCGCCTACCGGTATCTTCTGCAATGATAAACAATGCAAGTGCACCAAACACCTGGGTCTGATGACGTCATGTCATTTTTTAGAAACGCGAAAGGTAAATAATGGCGATTCATTTTCTTGAAACGGAGAACGTGTACCTACTACCTAAACCGGGTTTTGAGTATTCGAGTAGCACTATTTTTTTGTTTTATTTTAAGGGCGTTGCTTTGCGGACATTAGATGGCTTTTAAGGTCTTCAGTCCTAAGCAACTTGGTGAACAAATGTTTAATAACACTTCACTATGAATTAGATCGGAACAGAGCACGCTTAAACTGTGTGATTCGAACATAGTTCAGTTTTGAAACAAACCCCGCAAAAAATCTCGTGCAATTCTGTCAACATAGAATAATTTTAAATGCTTTTGTTTTAATTATTTGCAGTGCTTTAACGTAGTCGCGACTGCTTTGTTAGTTTTGCCGCCTTTTTGATATGGACTGTTTGAAATAATTCTTTTCCAGTACGTTCTACGATCTTCTGCATTCACCGGGTAGGCTACTGGATTGTTTACGACTTTTTAATTGCTGTATTTGGACTTGGAGTTTGTGAGGTTGTAATTTTGTTGCGATCTGTTATCGCAAGCTCGTATAGTATTTTTCTTTTGTGACACAATAACAATTTTTTCTGGGGTATTCAAGAGCTTTTGCCGTAGTATAAATATTAAATAGGCCGATTTTTCTGTTCTAATAATTAGGGGTTTCTGAGTGTTCTGATTATCACTTTAGTACACAGTTTAGTCGAGATTTCCTCTGGGTGATTGGCTTGTGTAGCCATAGTGTGCGACATAGGCGTAGCCAGGATTTGTGATGGGGTGGGGCCAAATCACATGCAATGACGTCATCAGAAACTTCGAAAGAGGAATTTTTTGTGGGGCAAAGATATCGTAGAATGGGAGATCAGAAGCTGTGGCCTGGTGTTGGGACGTAACTACGAACTCGTTCAAAGGGGAGGGCTTAACCAATAGTTAAAATGTCTCAATTAGGAGATGTATTGAATGAAGACATATGCTGTAATTAAAACGTATTATTGAGGGGGGTATGGGGGCGGGGCCCCCAGCCGATGAAGGCTATGGGGGTCTGGGGGCAAGGCCCCCAGCCGCTGGGCGATTTTTCGTAATTTTTTGAAAAAAAAGCTGTTTTAACACCATTGGATTACATTTCGCACGTATTCAGAGCCCCGTTTGAAAGTGCTAGATTTTTGACATTTGCAAAAATTAAATTGTTCAGTCCTTCTTTTGCTTGCAATTTAAGTCCAAAACATGTTTAAAACCTTTTTATTTGGGGTTAAATTAACTTGTATTTTGGGGTTAAATTTTGTAAGTGACTTGGTCCAGGTAGGGAGAAGTAAAGTACAATGCTTCCTACAATATTTTAGCAGCGAATAACAATCCACCCGAAAATTTTCCTTAAGAGATTATTGTTTTGTCATGAAAATAACCAGTTATAGGAGTAGCCTACATATACGGCCAGGGGGCCCAGGACCTCTCAATTCAAAATATTGTTCAATGAGCATTCCCCTTAGTGTAGCTAATTTTTTTCAAAAGTATTTTGTTGCATAAAAACTGGCCAGGTGGAGGTGAATTGTTATTGCAAAATGTACAATAGATGGTTGCGCCAAAAACCATGTCATTACCCAGGCCGGATTTACTTTGAGTTGGACCCGTGGCAATTTGTGATTTTCGCAATATCTTCCTGCCAAATACAGGTGAAGATCAAAAAAAGTCTTTTATGAGCGCGGGGCCCCTGGCACTGTGCCATCTGTTAAATCCGTGCCTGGTTATTGCATTACGTTCACAAAAAGGTTACATAAGGGTCTGAGTTAGCAAATTTTAGGATAAAAACCCTTAATTTCATTCGGGTTATACGTTTAAATAGGTAGGCAAACATTAAATTTAGGGGTCCCGGGGAGGGCCTCAGAGAGAAAAATTTTCAGGGAGTACGAAGGTCGATACCGAGCCCCCAAATCTTATTGGGTCCCCTAAGCCTTATCAGGGCCCACGCTGTTAAATCATGCGTTTGTCCGATGGGTGTAGATCTTATTTAAAAGTGAGGGGATAACGATATTCGCATACAGTTAGGACCTATGAAAAACACAACTAGACATAAAATTGGTTTAAACCCAGCTAGGGGGTCTGGGGGAGCACTGTCGAGCTCCCCCAGCGGGGTCTGGGGCAGAGCCCCGGAAGCTTTAGCACTTTCTATGTTTCTCGAGGGTAAAATACAGCATTTGATCAACATCCCAGCACCAAACTTGTTTAAATTGACAAGCAGAAAACGTGATATACATGAAAGAAAGTATGTGAAGTGGGGGATGATGACATTAACACAATCAGTAGCGTAGCCAGGGGGGGGGCGGGGGGGGCTATAGCCCCCCCCATTGGCCTGCCGACCAAAATGCAGAATAAGGAAAATAGTACGTTTTTAGCGCTTCTAAGACTCTCTTTTGCACTGGATTAGACTAAAAAATGATTTAAAGCATAGTTTGAAACGTTTATTTTGGGGGGGGGGGCTAATGGACTGCCGACCAAAATGCAGAATAAGGAAATTACCACGTTTTTAGCATTTCTAAGACTGTTTTTTTGCACTGAATTAGACTATTTTGAAACTTTTATTTCGGGAGGGCTAATGAACTGCCGACCAAAACGCAGAATTAGGAAAATACCACGTTTTTAGACAGTAGCGTAGCCAGGGGGGGCGGGGGGGCTATAGCCCCCCCCCATTGACATGTCGACCAAAATGCAGAATGGGAAAACACTACATTTTTAGCACTTTGATACTGTTTTATGATCTGGAGTGGACTAGATAGTGATTTAAAACATCTTTTGAAACATATGTCCAGGGGGGGGCTAATTTGTCAAAATAAAACCAACAAATAAATGAAACCTTTGATAAATGGTAAGAAATAAGCAATCAAATTTGATCGCAAGTGTAAAAATGCTGAACATAGGTGTCATCAACAAATATACTATAAACTAAGGAAAAGGGGGGGTCTATTCAGTATTTGTTAATTACCAATCATTTCTCTCAAATCTCTTTTCATTAGCCCCCTCCAATTATTTTTTTTCTATAAACTGTATACGAAATAGATTACTCCGTGTGAGTTTTATTGAACTATTCGATTTTATAATTTACCAGCATCTAAACAAGCGAACTACATTTTACCATTAGCTACCTCCCAAATAGCCCATTTATGCTTCCAGTTTAATCTTGTTTGCACTGCCAATTTCTAGGCCACGTTTTAAAAGCATTATTTTTTAATCAAAATAGCCCTAAAATGAAGTTATTTTTGCAAAAACATGCAAAATTTTCGAGCGCTGGGGGCTCCGCCCCCAGACCCCCGTGCCTCCGGCGGCTGGGGGCTTTGCCCCCAAACCCCCAGCCTCCGGCAGCTGGGGGCTTCGCCCCCACACCCCCATTGGCCTCCGGCGGCTGGGGGCTCCGCCCCCAGACCCCCCAAACAGCCCCCCCCATTGCGAATTTCTGGCTACGCGCCTGAACACAATATTATACAACATAATGACTTTCATACTGCAAATCCAAATATTTTACAGATAAAAGTTCTAAGAAGTCATCTGCAATCAGACTTCACAAACCCAAATATCTATTAAACTCGTTTAGATAGAGTGAGTTACTTCATGATAGAAGTATAGCATGTCAACTTTGACTCTGCTCTCTGAGATTGAAATGCTTTTGGATCTCTGGAAATGTGGGCCCTCGTACATTGTTATACCGTAGAATTAGGGCTCTTAAGTCAGAAAAAATGTAACAAAACGTTAATTTCGGTGCAAGTGTATGGCCTTTGATACATTTTTCTTTTTTTATTTAAATTGGCCGCAATGTTTATCAGAGGTGGAGTCGGGGACACAAGGCTCGAGACCAAGGCCAAGGCCAAGGACACAAAAAAATTCCGAGGCCAAGGACAGCCTTTCAGAGGACAGACCCTCTCGAGGCCAAGGACAGGAATGCTCGAGGCCAAGGACCGAGGACACAGCCGCAAGTGCTCTCCGAAAAAAAAAGGTCTTCAAAAATGTTTTTCAGGCAATCTCCAATTTATAGGCGTAGCCACAATTTTTGATTGGGGAGGCCTAAACCACAAATCACATGCAATGACGTCATCAAAAATTTGCCTGTTGGCACTTAACCAGGATTTTGCTAAGGGAGAGGGCTTAAACTAATATAGTTGAAAAGTGCAAACATGTAACTTTGGAGACGTTTTGAGAAAGCCAGTGTAACTCAAACGTATCACAGACGTGGGGTCTGGGGGCGGGGCCCCCAGCGGCCGGAGGCTTTGGGGGTCTGGGGGCGAAGCCCCCATCCATAGGTGGGCTCAAGTCCGTTAATCGTTAATCCGTTAATAACGAAGCTAACTTTTTCATTCACTCGTTAATCCGTTAAAAAGTTTTTTCATGTTAACGGACTAAATTAACTTCCGTTAAGTTCTGTTAACAGACTATATTAACTTCTGTTATGTTCTGTTAACTTCCGTTAAGGGAGTTTTATCGTTAATATCTTGTATCATTCATTCATCGTACCGGTACAAACCAGTTTGCACTGATAACACTAGTTGCGTATTAGCACGAGTTTTATAGAAGAGAGCTAAGAAAGGAGCTCTTTTTTGTGGCGAACAGTAAGCTGCAGTCTCATAGGTCTATTAATTATCGCTGTTCACAATTTCCAAAGGCTTTCCGATCGCAGCTTCGTTAGTGCATTTGAAGCTATTTTATCTTGAAATTAGATTAGACTGTAAAATGTAACTTCCAAAACACAAAAAGACCACCACAGCAATAAATATTTGCTTACAATCAGCTCAACAGCGTCAATACGTGTTCTAGAAGCGAGTGAATAAAAAGAAATCTAAATTACATGCAAAATGTTAACGAATTAACGGACTTTATTAACTTCCGTTAATTAAAGCTGAAAATAACGGACTAACGTTAACGGAGGTGTGAAGTTTGTTAACGGACTAGTGGTTAACGAAGCTAACGTTTTGCATTAACTTGCTCACCTATGCCCCCATCTGTTGGCGATTTTCTGTAATTTTTTGGAAAAACAAGCTATTTTAATGCCATTGAATCACATTTCGCACATGTTTAGAGCCATTTGAAAGCACAAGATTTTTGACATTTGAAAGCCAATTAAAAAAATTGAATTGTTTAATCCTCCTTCTAGTTGCAATTCAAGTCCAAAACACGTTTAACATCTAGCAATTTGGTGTTAAAGTTTAATTGAAAGTGATTTGGTCATGGTAAGGGGAAGTAAAGTGCATTGTCTCGTGCAACATTTTAGCAGGAAATGAAAACCCACTCGAAGATTTTCCTTAAAGATTTTTGTTTTGTCATGAAAATAACCAGTTGTAGAAGTGCATGTTAGGCCAGGTGGCCCAGGCCCCCTCAATTGAAGTTCAACGATTTGTTCAATCAGCATTTTCCATGGCTAATTTTTTAAAAAAGTATTTTGTGCATAAAAACTGGCGAGGTGGAGGTGAATTAATGAATTGTTATTGAAAAATAGTACAATAGATGGTTACGCTTACTAACTATGTTATTGCCGGGCCGGATTTACATCGCACTGGGCCTCTGGCACTTTTGGAGATTTTTGCAACATCTTTCTGCCAAATGTAGGTGAAGACCATAAAAAGTCTTAAGATTTGAGCGCAGGGCCCTTAGCTGGTACTGCGCCATATTGTGGTAAATCCGGCCTTGGTTAATGCATTACGTTCATAAAAAGGCTAGATGTGATCCTGAGATAGCAACTTTTAGGACGAAAACTATCCATTTCTTCCATGTTTACGTTTAAATTGGCTGGCAAAAATTGGTTTGAGGGAGTCCCGGGGTCCCTGAACTTCAATATTGCTGTTCGCTACTGGTGTAAGCGAAAAATGCTAAAAAGAAACTGAAACTGAAGAAACAATAGGCTTTTTTGTCATATTTTTGTCATTGGTGAAATTTCAATTGGGGGGGGGGGCTGCTTGCATACGCCTATGCTCCTAGTGAGGAAAACAAAAAAGGTGTTCGCAAATATTCCGCAAGGTATCTGTCGTTTTCCAACAAAATTTCAACTGTTTAAAAAATAGTGCTGTCCTCGAGCCGAGGACAGGGCAATTTTCGAGGACTTGAGGCTTCGCGGGCAAGGCCAAGGCCAAGGACTTGACCTTCGAGGCCTAGGCCAAGGACTTCAAAATGTGTCCTTGAGGCCAAGGACGTCCTCGAGGACTCCACCTCTGCTGGCTAAGCTCTCTTTATATTTATGATTGGTAGTATTTCAATTGGGGGGTGTGCATTACCGCCTGTGCTATAGCATTAAGTTCATAATAACGTTAAACGAAGGCCTGGGTGGCAACTTTTAGGTCAAAACTCTTAGATTTCTCACAGGTTTTGCATATAAATTGTTAAAAATTTGAATCAAGGGGCCCCTGGCCCGGGAACCTTGGTCGTCAGTGAGGGGCCCTGCTGGGTCTCCCTGGCTGCCAATTAGAGGCCCCGGAGCTCCTTGGTTGTCGGTTAGGAGCCCCAGGCCCCCTGGTTGTTAGTTAGGGACTCCAGGGCCTCCTGGTTGTTGGTTAGGGGCCCCGGAGCTCCCTGGTTGTCAGTTAGGGAGGCCCTGGGGCCCCTGGTTGTCGGTTAGGGGCCCCAGGGCCCTCTCGCTGTCGGTTAGGGGCCCCCTGGTCGTTGGTTAGGGGACCCCTGGTTGTTAGTTAGGGGCCCTGGGGCTCCTTGGTCGTGAGTTAGGGGCCCCGGGCCCCCCTGGTCATCAGTTAGGGACTCTGGGGCCCTCTGGTTGTTGGTTAGGGGCCCCATGGTTGTTAATTAGGGGCCCTGGGGCTCCCTAGTTGTGAGTTAGGGGGTTCGGTGCCCCTGGTCGTCAGTTAGGCACTCCGGGGCCCCTGGTTGTTGGCTAGGGGTCCCGGAGCCCCCTGGTTGTCGTTTAGGGGCCCGGGGACCCCTGGTTGTCGTTTAGGGGCCCTGGGGCCCCGTCGTTGTCGGTTATGGGCCTCGGGGCTCCTGGTTGTTAGTTAGGAGCGCTGGGGCCCCTGGTAATCAGTTAATGGCCCCAAGGCCTTTTGTTCGTCAATTAGAGGCTCCCTGGTTGTCAGTTAGGGGGCCTCCTGGTTGTTGGTTAGGGGCCCCTTGGTTGTTAGTTAGGGGCCCTGGGGCCCCCTGGTCGTGAGTTATGGGCCCCCTGGTTTTCAGTTAGGGGTCTCAGGTCCCACTGGTTGTCGGTTAAGGATCCCAGGGCCCCTAGTTGTTAGTAAGGGCCCCCTGGTTGTTAGTTAGGGGCCCCGGGACTCCCTTGTTGTCATTAATATTATTGTTAATTACTGTTATGTGCGGAATTACGGAAAAAAACTGCAACTAAACATCGCTAGGTTATGTTGTCATAACTTTTTGTCGTTAGTGGTATTTTGATTGGGAGGGGCCCGGGCCCCCTGGCCCCCCTGGCTACGCCTATGGGCCACGCAACCGAATCCTGCTCTGAAATTACCCCAACATTAGGCGAAGCCTGTTTTTTTCTTAGGGTCCTCATCAACAAATAGGCCAAAAACTACCTCAAAATTTGGTGAAGACCTTTTTTTTATTTTTATTGTTTCAAGTGATTCTAAAAACATGCGAAATTGTATCCAATTGGCGTTAAAACGGCTATTTTTTGCGAGAATTTACAAAAATCGGTCAAAAAGATCTCATGGCCTCGGGCGGCTGCTGCCTACCCCCAGACCCTTGTATGTGACATGCTTAGTTGCACCAGTTTACTCAGCATGTCACTTAAATGAGATGTTTTTGATCAATTTTTTTTGAATTTAGTTCACGCCCGCATTTTCCTCAGCAAAATTTTCGCTGCCCCGCTCTATTTTTGCTCAAATTAACGGTTGCCATATTTTTAAAGCAGAAACGCTAAACGTAATTATCAGAAAACCGCATTTCCTCCTGAATTTGAGTTAAAAAAAAAATCAGAAAATTAGGTTTACATCTTCATCATAGGTGAAACGTAAACCGCAATTTTTTGCGGATTTGAGATGAAAACCAGTAACTATCCAAGCGGGACAAGACTTCAAAAACGTAACTTATAGCAAATACCATTTAACTTAGGTGGGCACAAATCGCTACTCCGCTAATTAGCGAACCTAACATGTTCATTAGCGGTTCCGCTAACGCTCAAAAATGTTAACGGACTGGTTATTGAAGCTAATTTTTTTAGCCAATCCCCTAGAAAAAATGGTTGCAACAGTGGCCTGAATAAAGCATAGTTTAAAATTTACTAGATTGAGCCGTTTTTGCTTGGCAGAGAAATATGTACTTTAAGTATAACTTACGATGTAAGTCGTTTTTAGATCAGTAATTATTGCCGCAAAAATTGCTTCGATACGGTAATGTTTTTTTCGCATTGGTAAACATTCTAGTCTATGACATCATAATCAGGAGTGCCGAAACTCGATGAGGATGGGGTGATATATCCCCCTAATAATTTGACAGCATCCCCCCAATAATTTGACTATGGTTTGCATCTGCATCCCCCCCATAATTCGACTATGGTCTGCATCTGAGCGCTGGATGATCTTTGGACTTTTTTTGGTCTTCACTGGCTTTCGGGCAGAAAAGCTCTTCCATTTTCGGTGAAGACCTTTTTGTCTTTTTTTTGGTCTTCACTGGCTTTCGGGGACAAAAACTCTTCTATTATTGGTGAAGACACTTTTTTTGGCCTTCACTTGATTTGCTAAGGTGAAAACAATAGTGGTCGAGCTTCATCCCCCCAATGTTGAAAATGGGGCAAAATTGGGGTGTAATTGCAAATTATCCCCCCCAATACTCAACATAAATCGGTACCACTGATCATAATGCTGTTCAAGCGCAATCACGAGCCAATACGAGGTCAAATTTTTGAAACCAGCATTTGGAAAAAGCACGATTAAAATTGTTCTTGTCATAATCAACTTCAGTTAGTTTGTGTCGGCCAGCGGGCTGCCGCCCCCGACGGATAATCAATTCATCAGCAGAAAGCACTTTCATTTTTCATGCAGAGCGAGCATTTAGAAAGAGGGAGCAGGAAGATTGAAATATTGTATCTGTAAACAAAGTTGCAGTAAAGCAGCTACAGTACGTTGCAGGATTGTTTAGGTTTTTGAGGCTGAGCAGTTTGCTATACCCGTTGTGGTTACTGCTTCGCAGTCTGACTGAAGTGTCCAAAACCGTGACAATACCTTGCGATTAAATAAACTTTTGGAATTTGAAAATTTCGGAGGTGCAATATGTTTAGATTTGGCTGATCAACCGAAAATCGCGATATTAAAATGATAGGTACAAGTTACGAAATTGACTTTTTGTTTTTTCCGTCTCATATTGTACTCTTATGGTTAATTAGTGGATTAGCGAATTAGCGTTAGCTTCAGCTAACAAAAAATTTGTGTTACCGGATTAGCGTTAACGAAGCTAATGTTTTCAATTAACGGAATACCGGTAGCTGTTAGCGGAGCTAATCTTTGCGTTAGCTGTGCCCACCAATGCCATTTAAACAAGCAATAAATGATATTTTTTCAATACTTCTGCACTTGGAAGAAAATAGCTAGCAATGGGCTAAAATATTGCAGCTAAATTAAAGTTTTATCGTGACATACACTGTACGTCTGTAACCGATAAACGATAACTTATACAGTCTATGAAAGCTTTTTTTCGATCATTTGTAAGTCTACCTGGTCGAGCGGTAACGCGTTTGTCTCTGGAGCTGGAGGTCTGAGGTTCAAATCTCGGGCCGGTCGAATCGGACACAGTGTTGCCAACGGCTCGCCACCGCTGCGACATTTCTTCGAAAAGAGCTGCGTTGCCCGGAAGCAATGACGCGGAGATGGGCCCCGCCAACTCGTTACACGCTTCGGCGTAATCCAGCGAGTATAATGAAAGATTTGATTTGCAGTTGTAATTCTAATGGTTCACGATTAGTACTTCATAATGATGTCACAGTTTACTTTGGTGACAGCCTAAGCAATAACACAATCACTGCATATAACCGCAAATCAAGACAAACTTTGGAGCATAAAAATTGGTCTTGAGAAACAGTTTCACTAAGAATAAAAGAGCCAAAGCTGTCGTAAACATTTTATTTAAAAAGAGACGTTTCGACTAATTACTTAAGTCATTGTCAATCTGTAAATAATGCGCAAGAAAAATTAGAGCAATAGGTAACCTGCAAAGGTAAAATGAATAAAACTGGCAAAAAATACCAGAATTAACGCTATGTAGTTCTACAGTGTGAAGACATCATTGCTTTCAAGAATGTGCCCAAACCAAGGTAGTAAGTATTCAATTTATAAGGGCAATGAATCTAACCAAGCCACACTCATCCGCTCAACCGCCAAAGCACATCCAGAAACCAACCCACACAGCCCAAGTCTACTGAAGACAGTATAAAGCCAAACGAAAATTACAGAACCCGAGCAGTCACCCACAAATTGAAAGATACCAGTCAGCAGTTTTCTTCAAATCATCACTATTTATACCTAGCAACTAACTATAAGTGGTAATGCTTGTAATTAGCCAGTGCACCCTCACTTTCAGACACACTATTCTATCCACATAAATCCCCATAGTAATGCAGGCATATCCAACATTTACGTTATCAAGCAAACCAGTGACTGAAATTGTAAAAGTAAATTTTTAACAAATTCTAAATTACCAAAAATTGCCAAAAGTCCCAAACGGCTGGAATATTGAACACCGACTAAAAGTCCCAATAAATTAAGAAAAAATCCTACCTTGATCTGTCGTTTCTTGAAAGCAATGTCGACGGACTGACAACCAAGACCAGTTAAGCTAATAATTGATGTAAAAGAATTTGAAATGTTAAGCCAAAATATTTTAGCACCTTTCACCGTTCAATTAAATGCAAAATGCGATATTAAAAATTATTTCAGCAAATAGGTAATTATGAAAAATGTCAAAACCCATGTGACGTCATAAACAGAAAATATAAGAAAATTTACGTAATGTAGTCAATGAGAACACCGAGATACCAAAATGAAAGTGATGAAAAAAAAAAATTACCAGTATACTAAAGTAAAAAATAAATATTTAAAATAAAATATTTGGCAAATATTGCAAAAATAGAAAACCAGAGAGAGGGAATTATAGTAAAGCAATGAGCAATAAAAATCAGTTCTTGAAAACATAGAGAGGCAGAGAAGAGTCATCGACGTTAATATCTGGCCTATGTTGTTGAATTAAAATAGTTTCTTTAATCATTAGCTCTTTCAAATTTGAAGCTGATGCTAAAATCTCAGGGTGTTCAAAATCAATGGTATGCTCCGGATTGTCTAGTAAATGTTTTGTAACATCCGTTTTGTAACTAAATTTAGCTTCAGGGTTGTGTTCTTCCATTCTGGATTTTATGTTTCTTCTCGTTTGACCGATATAGCAACTACCACACGAACATTTAAGACGATAGACAACATTACAACGTAATAATAATGGTTGCTTTTCCTTATGATTAAAAAATTGTCTGAGTTTATTTGTCACATGTATTATGGTAAGTTGAACTTTATGTTGTTAAAGTGAAAGGTTTATTAAGTGAAATTTATTTTATGTTGTTAAAATTTATTAAGTGAAAGGTGCTAAAATATTTTGGCTTAACATGTCAAATTCTTTTACATCAATTATTAGCTTAACTGGTCTTGGTTGTCAGTCCGTCGACATTGCTTTCAAGAAACGACAGATCAAGGTAGGATTTTTTCTTAATTTATTGGGACTTTTAGTCGGTGTTCAATATTCCAGCCGTTTGGGACTTTTGGCAATTTTTGGTAATTTAGAATTTGTTAAAAATTTACTTTTACAATTTCAGTCACTGAACCGATTTTGCCCCCCAGTCTCCTACGGCTATAACCCACCTTGTATCCTTAAATGATGAAACTACGGTTCCAAATTATAAAACCTAGCAACTATACAAACTACTTCAAAGACTTGGTTTAGAAAATCGCGTTGAACTGCATCATAATTAGTATTTTATGTAAAACTCTGTGGAAATATTTATATAACGGAAGGGCTGGCTCAACGCAGAGATATCTCACCGTAATCACTGCCGTAATTGAAACGCTGTTTTGGCAATTTTTGGTAATTTAGAATTTGTTAAAAATTTACTTTTACAATTTCAGTCACTGGTTTGCTTGATAACGTAAATGTTGGATATGCCTGCATTACTATGGGGATTTATGTGGATAGAATAGTGTGTCTGAAAGTGAGGGTGCACTGGCTAATTACAAGCATTACCACTTATAGTTAGTTGCTAGGTATATAGTGATGATTTGAAGAAAACTGCTGACTGGTATCTTTCAATTTGTGGGTGACTGCTCGGGTTCTGTAATTTTCGTTTGGCTTTATACTGTCTTCAGTAGACTTGGGCTGTGTGGGTTGGTTTCTGGATGTGCTTTGGCGGTTGAGCGGATGAGTGTGGCTTGGTTAGATTCATTGCCCTTATAAATTGAATACTTACTACCTTGGTTTGGGCACATTCTTGAAAGCAATGATGTCTTCACACTGTAGAACTACATAGCGTTAATTCTGGTATTTTTTGCCAGTTTTATTCATTTTACCTTTGCAGGTTACCTATTGCTCTAATTTTTCTTGCGCATTATTTAAAGATTGACAATGACTTAAGCAATTAGTCGAAACGTCTCTTTTTAAATAAAATGTTTACGACAGCTTTGGCTCTTTTATTCTTAGTGAAAGACAAACTTTATTTCGGCAAAGCAAACAATCAAGGATATTTTCGTTTCACGTTAAACTATTGAAACGAAATTTGCAGAATACTTAGTTAACGATACGAATCAAATGTGGACAAACTTTTAATGTTGAGCTTCGGCTGCGAGCAAAACCCCGAGTAACTAAAGGTTGCTTATGTAAGAAAATTTCCATTTTTTTCTCGTTTTAAACGTATTACTTTGTGACGTCACAAGAAAGTGACGTCAAAATTATAGCCAGTCAAAGCCCGAGCTTTGACGGTTCTATTGAGACTAATTCTGATCCCATTCGAACACTACAAAAAAGAGCTAGAACGCGGTATACCTGAAGCAATGCAGAGGGGAAAAATGCTGCCCTCTAACGTTTAGGGGCGCAAAAAAGGATGAAGACGGTAACGTCGTCAAGCCAAGAAAACACACGTAAAATTTCAAAACAATTCCTATTTTTTGGCGTTATCCTCAAACGCTCACCATGTCACTATTATGACGTCAAAAAAAAACCAGCTCTACTTTTACCTCTCAAAATATGCAAACACACGTCACAATGGTTTTTGCATGGAGTGATATTACTGTATGATATTTATACTGTGCTACTGGTCTAGTATGAAGGTGAGCGCGACCCTAGTGGCAAAATACTAATTAGGCCTATTTTGCCAGAAACGGGGAAATAGTGTTTAGACTTATTTAGCCGCTGGTGGCAAAATAGCCATTACATTTAGAAGCAAAACAAAATCATAAGTTGCAGGTTAACAAGTCATTAGGTTTGATCTGTTTTGTCTTACAGTGTATACTCGAAAAAAAAAACATATTTGCCTGAATTTTCGACGTTTTGAACCAAATTGGGGAGCGACCGCCCCCCTGCCTCCTACGGCTATAACCCACCTTGTATCCTTAAATGATGAAACTACGGTTCCAAATTATAAAACCTAGCAACTATACAAACTACTTCAAAGACTTGGTTTAGAAAATCGCGTTGAACTGCATCATAATTAGTATTTTATGTAAATCTCTGTGGAAATATAACGGAAGGGCTGGCTCAACGCAGAGATATCTCACCGTAATCACTGCCGTAATTGAAACGCTGTTGACTAGCTGCATCATTTATGGATGGGCAGGGATGGATTATATTTTAACTCAACAAGGATATTTTGCTGCGGACTGTAACACTACAGCTTTGAACAAAACAGCCGCTTTAACACTTTGTCCAAGTCAACAATATAGCTTAGAAATGGTATATACTTTGTCATGCTGTGTTATCTGCCGTTGTGGGTATGATTGGTGGTGTCATAATGGACCGGTTTGGGACAATGGTGTTTAGAAATTTGCTACGTTTTTCTTTGTAGCCAGTTGCTTAGCGGTGGCTTTTTCAACACCCCAAAGTTTTTGGATTCTTTACCCAGCTATGATCACTTTAGCTTCCAGCGGTTGGCTTCTCGACATATCATTGTTACAAACGGTCAATCTGTTTCCTAGATTTCGCGGCACAAATGTCGATATCATAAATGGCGCTTTAGATGCAAGTTTGGTCATTTTCTCGATTGTAAAAGCAGCCTATGAAGCGGGCATCAGTCTCAAAGCAATTTTTCTGTTTATGGGTTTCACCATTGGAATCTTCGCATTAATACGCACATTCCTCCTGATGCCGAAAATGGTTTTGCCTTACGAAGTTCCTGACGACTTTTCATACGGAATCTCGGAATATTGCAAAGATACGAAGTTGTCATCAAGAAGGACATCAGAAGAAGAAGCGCTTTTGCTAGACCAGATGGAGGTTGTTGCCAATAGCAAGAAGAATGGCAACAACAAACTCGATAGTAATGACAGAGACGCAAATGTACCAAAACCGAAAGAAGCAATACTGAATTATTTATACATTTTAGGGACGTTTTCGATGGTAGTGCAATGGTTTCGTTGCAGCTTTTTGATTGAAGCTTTAAACGGCTAGTTAAAGTTTATGCTCCCCCACAATTCTAAATTGATAAGCTGTGACGTCAGTTTGTTTGGATATATTCAAGTAACGGCGATTCTTTTCGCCCCCCTTGAACGGTGCATTTTTGACACAAGTCTTTGCTTCTTTTCAAAACCGGATGACTTGTCTTCTACCCAAGCGAAATTAAAGTCGTTGGTGATTGTTTGTTTGTTCGCTAGTACATGCTCTATTATCTATTCAGTATTTTCTTTACTAGATAACCCTGACCTTGAGTATGTTTCGTTCATATTGTATGTTCTCCTGGACACGTTTCAGGAGGCCAACATATCCTTATTACTCATACAATTCTTTCCAATGAAACAATTTGGTACTTTGTATGGTTTGGTAAGTATTTTTATTGGTTTAGCAACTGCAATGCAATATCCATTCTTCTTTGTCGTTCTGCAATATTTCAACGGTAACTTTTTTGTGGTTAATGTGATTGCACTTAAACTTGTTATTTTAAGTCTTACTCACCCAGCTAATGTGTACAGAAAATCAAGAACTTAAACAGGGTTTGTCAAGGGGGCCCGTTGCCCCCTTTAGGGGCCACGAGAAAAAGATTTCGGGAGATAGGAAAGCACACTGAAGCCATAATTGCTTGGTTTTTGCTTCCATGAACTACAAGTTAGACAAAATCGCATTGTAAAAATATTGTGTAAACGTTTTGGTAGAAAAACCAGATTACTTCCTTAGTGACAAAAACTTCAATTTTTACGAATTAATGAAATTTATAAATTAGAATTAGCAAAATTTATGATGAAGGTCTATTCAAACAAACTTTCTGTGATAACTGATGAGGAACTTAAATTTACGAAGGTTTCTTTAATCCGCTCGTATCCCACCCGAGCTGCACAGTGTCTGAAAATTATTCGTTGCAACGGACTAAATTTGCCAAAACTCAACAATTGGTCAAAACTTCTGGAGTTAAGATTTGGAATAACTCGCCCGATTCAACCAAAAAAGAGCTACTCCCATCCTGATGCGAACATAAGAACTTGATTTAACCAAAATTTTTGAAACAATCTTTTCTAAATTCTCAATATTGTACGTAAAGATTGAAAAAATTGGGATTGAATCGTATTACAAATACTGTACACATTTTGTTATATACACTTTGCCAAGATTGCAATAATGCAGTCAATCCTTTCTTTCTTAATTGTTACGTGTAAAAGTTTATTTCGAATTGTTATAGCTATTAACCAAATCCATGTTTAATGGATTGCTTGAAAATTTTCTTGATTTTACTGGCGTACTGACTAAGTCCACTTTGCGCTTACTACTAATTTTTGAATATCAACGAACCATTTGCATTTACCTTCTGTTCGTTCTGTCGTGAGATGTTCTGTTGTTTGTTTTTTTCCATTTGTTTTCTGTTTTTGCGTTTTCTCTTTTTTTCGCAGAGAATATGCAAACGAGGCGACCCTGCAACCCCAATGGTTGCAACTCTGGTCTTTCGCATCTCCTCATCACGGTGCGCTTTTTGTTTTTCTACCTTTTTATTACCATAAAATAAGTGACAAAAAACATGGTAAGTGAACTTTTGCTTCTAACAGCACCAATTTTTTTCCTTCCTTTCGCCTACTACCCTAACTTAGCTCGCAATTCGGCTCATAAAACACGTAAAACCTTTTTTACCTCAACCCTTAAAAGGACCGAAATTGATCTCTTATAAGAATATATAAGAACTTTTTCCGTTTTTTGTTGAGCAGTAGGTCACATTTTAGAAGTATTTGCAAGGGGCCACGGTTCATAAAAATTTGAAAACCATTGATCTTTTTTTTTTTCGGAAATATCAGAGAGACTACAGCCGTAGATAGAGTTAGTAATACATTGTTCAACAATAATATGTAATCAGTAAATGAAGATAGCAGAGAAAAGATGACGTCTTCTCACTGTTACTCTGTTACTTAATTTGGCTACAATTATTAATTATTAGCCATATCGCAGCAACCTGTCAACTATTTCAAGGAAGAAATCATTGTTTATTAAAACCTAAACATTTTCGACCTTTCTTTAGGTCCTCAAAAGGACAAACATTGTCGGTGTTTACACTTTTACGACAAACAACCAAATTACTAATTACATGTGTGCTTGATAATAAGTTTTATGGCGAGCATATTCATCGCGACAAATTTTTTTTTTTTAATTTGTGACCAAATTGATTCTGATCTTCTTTGAACTTAAAACTGCATTTTTTTAGTTTAGTGATTTTAGACAGAGTTGGGCAAGTTAATGAGAAACGTTTACTTCGTTAAGAGTTAATTCGCTAAGAATTTTTAAGCAATTTTTAAACTCTGTTAAAGTTAAGTAGTTAACTGAAAAACAAAAGTAACGCAAGTTAAAAGTTAATTTGTTAATTTTTTTTTGAAAAAGTCTATATTAATTTGCAGTTGATGCCCAATAAAATAATTCCATTTCCATATGAGATAAAAATTACTCATTCTGATTTCTGTTACAATGGTATTTACTATTCTAATAAAGATAGACACAGCGGAAGCCTTTTTTATTTTATGTTTTTGTTTCTATGAAAACGAATTCTGAACAAATAAACTGTCAGGCATGTACTATTATATACTCTAGAAATTTAACGGATTAACGTAAACATTAAAGTAGTTTAACGAAAGTTATAGTTAATAAGTTAACTCACAAAAGCTTTTTAACTCGTTAATGAAAAGCTTAACTTTGTTATTAACAAATTAACGAGTTAATGTCCAACACTGATTTTAGATTAACCGTACCTAAATATGCATTAAACTGCTACATTAGCAAACTTTAATTTTTATTGTTGAGTTTTTGTTGCGTGTGTAGCGTCAGCTCCAACGTAGCCACAAGTGAAAGATTAAATGGATCCTTGGATTAATAAGTCAACCCGGAGAGTAGCTCGATAGGTTGTTCAACCGAGCCGGTCGACCGCATTGGGGCGCGTCCTTTTGACAAAAACGTTACAATGGCGAGCACGCCAGGACGTTGGAGTGGTGGACGCACTCCCTTACGCTGGTTGGAGACGATGGAGTGCCGTCGCCAGCGTAAAGGGAGGGGATGATGTAGCGTCAGCTCCAACGTAGCCACAAGTGAAAGATTAAATGGATCCTTGGATTAATAAGTCAACCCGGAGAGTAGCTCGATAGGTTGTTCAACCGAGCCGGTCGACCGCATTGGGGCGCGTCATTTTGACAAAACGTTACAATGGCGAGCACGCCAGGACGTTGGAGTGGTGGACGCGCTCCCTTGCGCTGGTTGGAGACGTGGATGAGCCGTCGCCAGCGTAAAGGGAGGGGATGATGTAGCGTCAGCTCCAACGTAGCCACAAGTGAAAGATAAATCGGAGAGTAGCTCGATAGGTTGTTCAACCGAGCCGGTCGACCGCATTGGGACGCGTCCTTTTGACAAAACGTTACACATGATATTTTGTTTGCCAAATTTGGCGTTTGAGCTTGAATTTTGTTTGAAGCGTAATGCAATTATCATCATTATTTGAGGCGTGAAGCCAGCCAAAAACTTTTACACGCGTCTACGGTTCTACTCTTACCCAGTAGATGTTCGAAGCGTCTGCTACTGAAACGGTACGTACGATTTCGAATCTCAGTCGCGTCAATCATGAATATTGGTAAGTTTATTCACAAATCACAACTTCCTTGATTAACTTTCAGCAATTAAAAAAAAACTATGCGACGTAAGAGGTATGCAGGGGAGTATTGGAGGCGACTTGCCTCAAAGACCGAAAGATCCTTTTCACAGCCCTTAGGCCAAAGCTACTTGGTAATCAAGATGTCTCTTTTATTACACTCGCTGTATTTCGCCAAAGCGTGTAACGAGCTTGCGGGGCCCATTTCCACGTCATTGTACCCGAGCAAAACAGAGCTCCTTTCGAAGAAACGTTGCTGCGGTGGCGAGCCGTTGGCAACACTGTGACTGATTTGAACAGCCCGAGATTTGAATCTCCGACCTCCTGCTTCAGAGGCGAACGCGTGAACGCTCACCCAACTCGCCGGTTTTTTATCGAAGACGCAATTATATCAATTTTTGCTATTTAGTGGTCGGTTTTAGCTGCACTGCCACACAAGAGCTGTTGTTTTCAACTTTTTGAGCAGCAATAATTTAACTGTTTTTGGATCGAAAAAGCGCTCTTTTTTATTTATGATAATAGTAATAAATAATTTTGACTATAACAAAGTAATTGCGATTTAGAGCTATAAATCAGAAAAACGTGACAGCAACCATTCGATATACACAACATCACACTAATTCAATAATATAACTACATTGCGTTATAACTTAACTTGGCTTAAGCGTCTGCTACTAAAACAATAGACTATAGTTCAATTCCCGGTTGGATCAAACAAAAGATTTTGTAATTGTTATTCACATCTTTCCGGCTCAGCGTTCAGTTTTAAAAATGAAAGCGTGAAGCATTCGCGTGCGGAAGACAGATAAACACAGGTCATGAAGTCTGCCGTAAAAACTGCAAGATTCCGTCGCTTCTGATTGCAGGCCAAGGCAGCTTTGGAAATGAGTGAACTGCGGTTCTTATCTTCTTAAATCGGAGCCAGTGTCTACGTGAGGGGGTTCAAGGGGTACATTGTACCCGGGTCTAGAGGGTCCGGAAATTCCAATAAGTGGACGGATACGGTGTTCTATAAAACTTCTCAATATGATGGTGATACTCTTAGTTGCTTATTTAGGCAAATCCGGGAGTAGACATTTTTTGGTTTTGGCCTTCACCAAATTTCAGGCCAAAAACTAGCCGACTTTCTGGCGAAGACCTTTTTTGGCCTTCATCTAATTTAGACTGAACACAATTGTAGCTATGAGTCTTTGTACCCCTTGGAAAAAAATTGTTTGAGGCCCTGATTGGCGCCATCATACTACACTAGGTCCATGACAGAATTAACGTTTAACAATGTTCATCATTTTTCTTTTTTGACAATCGATACAAATTGCACGGATGAGCTAGAATCAAAACGGTAACGAAAAGTGCAATGATGTTAACAACCAAGAAGTTACCGTTGAAATAATGGATGGCAATGTAGAAAAAAGGAAATTGCATTGCTGTTGCCAGGCCAATGAAAACGCTAACCAAACCATACAAAGTGCCAAATTGATCCATAGGAAAGAACTGAATGAGCAACAAAGACAGGTTAGCCTCAGGAACGCAACTCGCAATAACGAATAACGCAAATGAAGCATACTGGAGCTTAGGGCTGTCAATTAATGAAAATATTGATAAAGATATAGAACAAAAGTTTGCTAGTAAGCAAACGATCATTAAGGCTCTTAATTTTGCCTGGGTAACTGACAAATTGTCATTTTTTCCGAAACGGTAGTTTGCTGCGTCATAAATTAATCCGCTCAAAGGGTTAAAAACCAATGCACTTACTTGGATATACCCAAAGAAACTAACATCAAAGCTTATCAAATGAGGTTTATGTGGAATCATATACTTTAGCCACGAATTAAAAGCTTCGACGAAGAAACTACAACGAAACCATTGTACAGCTAATGAAAACAGGCCCAAAACGTACAAAGAATTAAAAATGGATGACTTTAATTCCCTCCAAGTATTTGCACCACTTTTGTCGTCGTCAAACGTTTCGTTGTTCTTTTCAATGACATTGTCATCAGCAGCTTTTGGATTCAGTAGTGGAGTTTGTTCCACTGTTTCGTTCTCAGTCAAAGAATTTCTTGCTTTCTTGAACTCTGCAAAACCATAATAAAACACTTTCGGCACATCATACGGTATGATCTCTCTTGGCATAAGAAAATACGTTCGCAGAAACAAAAACGCCCCAATTACAATTGCAACGAACAGAAAAATAATCTTGAGGCCGATACCAGCCTCATAGGCTGATTTTGCAATCGCAAATACAAGCAAACTAACACCTTGAGCTCCATTCATAAAATTTACAATTGTACCTCTAAATTTGGGGAACAAATTGGCTGTTTGCGCGGCTGTAACGTAAAGAAAAAGGCCGCTTGAACTTAAGATGATCATAGCTGGGTAAAGAATCCAAGATATCGCAGGGGCTGAAAAAGCTATAGCTACACAACTCGAAACAAATAGCAAAGTGGAGAAGTTTCTAAAGACCATTGTTCCAAAACGATCCATCATCACGCCTCCAAAAAGAACAAAAACGGTAGAGAGCACAGCGGATAAAGTATAAACCAATTCTAAGTTATAAGCTTGGCTCAGACAAATATCTGCCCGACGGTTGAGAGTAGTTGTAGTATTACAGTCACTAGAGAAATAACCTTCCAGTGTTAATATGTAATCCATTTCAGCCCATCCATAAATGATACAACTTGTACAAGAAGCTTCAACCACAGCAGTAATCACAGTGAGAAGCTTTTGCACTGAGCCTGACGCCTCCTCCATGGTCTCAATAATTTCAACAAAAACTGAAATGTTAGCCTTTGTATTTCTCAAACCATCTTTCGTGTTGATTTGAGCAGCATATTACAATAGTAGAAAAAAGTTCACCAACGCTCTTAATGTAGAGTCTATATTTTGAAAAAAAATCTTGTTGAAATAGAATCCTAGTAAATTTTATTTGCTGGTTTGTCCTGGCATTAATTTCTTTTACTGTGCACAAGATCTACTGCTCATTTTCTCAACATATCATGTAACATCGCTGTACCAAAAAGAAGCACCAACTACATAACCGCTTGTTTCCGGCCATTTTATTTTCTAGCAACAAGCAGTTCATCAGAAGCAAAAAGCGAGGAAAAGTCCGTCAATAATAATGCAAAAAAAAAAATCCAAAATCATCTTGAAAACTTTCGTTTGTAGTGTTTCCCTTAGATGTAATGGAGTGCTGGTATTAGTTAATAATATATCATTACCTAGCTCTATTAACAAAAGTACCGCGGCACTTTCATACTCAGTAGAGCCCAATTGGGAATGTTGCAGTGTCTGCCTGTCAGTCAACACTGGGTGGAAAATTGTGCGCATACAAGCGTAGTTTTAGTTTAGTTTAATAAAACGTTTGGCACGGTTGGCGTTCTACCTTATCAGGGTAGGCATAACCAGTTGTCATTTGGTCAAAATAAACTAAGAATATGCTCGCACACTCACGATTTCATGCACAGTGTAGACTGGGCCAAGAAAACAACACAAGAAATCCCGTCTGGAGCCCGCATGAACGAACTAAACAAGTGATTTTCAACCTGTGGGCCGTGGGAGCATTTTGTGGTGGGCCACTGAGCTAATTGGAAAATTGGATATTCGGTTGAAAAAATGCTTTAACCATTGGTGCAGTAGTGTCCGTTGAAGAGCTCGTAGAGAATTTGGAACTTTTGGCAGGATAACCTGTTTTGTTTGGAGATCATCTGAAAACCCGCAGAAAAATAGCGGTTTTTGGAGCGATTTGTTTTGAGATCACCTAAATACCCGCAGAAAAATAGCGGTTCTTGGAATGATTTTTTTTTTGAAGACCACCTGACAATTGGAAAATTGCTGTAAAGCAGGAGGTTTAGACGTGGGCCATGGAAATTTTTAAAATGAAAATAGGCCACGGTGATGAAAAGGTTGGGAAGCCCTGAACTAAAGTCTACAAATTATTTGTCTGCTGATAGTGATACGGTTGCATAGTCTTAGCTTCTCAATCATCAACAACCTCAAATTTGGGATTGCTTTCGCACTGCTATTCTATTTACTGTAATGTATCTCGTTTCTACTCACTGCTGGCACAAATTACTCACCCATACATGGCTTCAAAATTAACATATGTCCATTTATTAATGACGAAGTTATACTTGTAACACAGCAACAACTATCAACTTGATTAAACGCAAACAAAAACATACCACTGTGGTTATCAATTTTGTCTTTCGAAATACCTGCATGTGGTCTTCCATCACGATTCTTGGCTATTGTCATTGTCAGGAATTCGTGACAAGTCTCAGCATTTCACTGCATTGATTAATTATCCCCCAAACATAATGGCAAATGATAAAACTTATCTATAATGTCATAAATTTCCTAGAAACCGTGAAATTACGGTACAACATGTCTCTCAAAAATTTGTAGATTATTATCTAAACCGAATAAAGTGAAAGGTGTTGGATGCCAGTTCTGGTTTCCTAACAAATGCCAAGGTAATTCAAAACTAATTTTGTACCACAGTTGTAAATGATATATAATTGGCCAGAGGGTGGCAAACTGGCGACGAAGGAAAGTCAAGAGTTTGGCCACGGAAGTCAGTTAACTTCCGATCCAATATCTTATTGATATACGTTACTTACTGTAATCGCATAGTCTACGATTAAAAGAAACCTATAGTAAATTTGAACAAAACATTCATAAAGCATAAGATTTTGCATAAATACTATCAGTGCAAACTGCTAGAATGATAAACTTTCACTATCATGCCAAATCAAAAATGATTTTTCAGCAACGTTTTTTACAACATGTTGGCTACCCCCAGTAGCGTAGCCAGGGGGGGTGGGGGCTATAGCTATAGCCCCCCCCCCATTGGCCTGAAGACCAAAATGCAGAATAAGGAAAATACCGCGTTTTTAGCGTTTCTGAGACTGTTTTTTACACTGTAATGGACTAAAAAGTGATTTAGAGCATCTTTTGAAGCATATATTCAGGAGGGGGGGGGGGGTAATTTGTCAAAAATAAAGCTCACAAATCAATGAAAACTTTGAAAAATGGCCAAAAATAAGCAATCATATATGATCGCTGGCGTAAAAATGCTAAACATAGGTTTCATCAACAAATCTAACTCAGGAATAGGGGGATGGGGGGGGGGCTATTCAGTATCAGTTAATTACCAATCACATCTCTCAAATATTTTTCCATTAGCCCTTCCCCCCAATTATTTTTCTCTGTAAAATATTGGCAAAATATATTACTCCGTGCAAGTTTTATTAAACTATACTATTTCATGATTTACCAGCATGTAAACAAAAGAACCAAAATTTTACCATTTGCCGCCTCTCACATTGCCCATGTTTGCAACCAGTTTAATCATGTTTGCACTGCCAATTTCTATGCCACGTTTTAAAAGCATTATTTTGATCAAAATAGCCCTAAAATTGTTATTTTTGCAAAAAAACGCAAAATTTTCAAGCGCTTTTGCCCCCAGACCCCCAGCCTCCGGCGGCTGGAATCTTCGCCCCCAGACCCCCAATGGCCACCGGCAGCTGGGGGCTCTGCCCCCAGACCCCCAAAACAGCCCCCATTACGAATTTCTGGCTACGCGCCTGGCTACTCCCGAATCGGGAGCTTCTGAAATAACGAAAAAGCCGGCGTAGTTTAGTTGGTATACAGCATCGGGTTCGTAATCAAAAGATTTCTCTTTACCAGTTCGTTTCCCAAACTGGCCAAGCGTTAGTGTTTGCACGGGGCCAAGCAGTTTACCCGAGGCCCAGCCTAAATAGATTAGCAAACAGAACCTCAAAAACGAAACTTTATGTTGTTAAGTTAGACAAACCCAAAAAATCTATCTGCATGATTGAATGACTGAGCAGCGAAACTTGTCTTGCCCCATCACAAGAAAAGCGAATTTGAAGTTAGCGGTAAATCCAATTAATGGAGAATGCCTAAGATTTCCGATAAGCCAGTTATATCGAGTACACGAATTAAATTTGTTTTTAAAGTAATTTGCATTGCAGTAAGTTAATTTACCAACGTAATGAAGGTTAAAGAACTATGTCTCGGGTTATGTTTGGTGGCACTATTCAGTATGCAAGCACTAAAACACAATTTAAACGACTTTCCTTTTTGGGAAGAAAATTGTTTATGAAATTATGAGTTATCCGACTCAAATTATTAAAGACTTTCTGTTGCTCGCTGCTTCTCTTTCGTAATATACGATATAAATTAATAGGTGAGCTGAAGTAGCAAGAAGTAGAATCAGCACAATTATGTTCACAACAAAAAAATTTCCTTCAAAATCGCGGATTGCGATGTAAAACAAAGGATTTTGCGTTGCAATCTTGAAACCAATTAGGCAGGTAGCTAAACCATACAAAGTGCCGTATCGCTCCATTGGAAAAAATTGGAGCAAGTAAAGCAATTCGCAAAAATACTTAATACGAAAGTGGCATACTGAAGTTTAGGACAGTATATCAATACGAAAACAGAGTAAGAAAGAGAGCCCAAGTAAGCTACTACGCAGACTATTCTTAATCATTTCAAATTAGCCAGAGACGATGACAGTTTTTGAGTGTGCTCAAAATGGTATACTGTTAAGTCATAGATAGCACCGATTAAGGGGAAAAAGCAGAGAGAAGTTAACTCAACATATCCGAAAAAGCTGTCGTCAAAACCTACTAATGAAGAATTGTGGGGGATCATGTATCGTAGCCAAGCATTCATTGATTCAATGAAAAAGCTATCCCGAAACCATTACGCAAGTGAAAAAAGTGTTCCCAAAATATACGTTAAAGTTAATAATGAGGTCTTGAGAGAAGACATGTTGCACGAGTTTTTCTCAGCATCAAATTCCTCACTTTCATTATCAAAAGAACTCTAGTCAACACTGTTGTGAATAAGTAAAGAAGCTTGCTCTTCTGATTGATCCTCAGCCGCAGAATTTTCGCTTTTGGAATATTCAGCAATACCATAAACAAAATCTCCCGGAACATCATAGGGAATTAGTATTCTGGGCATTAGAAAATGAGTTCGTAAAAGTAACAAAACACTCATTATTAAAGCAATAAAGACAAAAATTTCTTGTACACTGATTCCGGCTTCAAAGTAGCTTTTACAATCGCAAAAATTATTGCACTAGCAGCCACAGTTCCAAATATCAGATTAATAATAGTGCCTCGAATCCTGAGAAATAAGCTGGCAGTTTGTAGCGCCGAAATATAAAGAAATATGCCACTTGAAGCTAAGATTATCACAGCTGGGTAAAGAATCCATAAAATTTGGGTAGTCGAAAACATTACAGCAACGCAACTACCTACAAATAAAAATGCAGACTGATTTCTGAATACCATTGTTCCAAAACGGTCCATTATGACGCCTCCAATCACACCAAATACAGCTGACAAAACCACAGGCAAAGTATAAACTAGTTCTAAATTATCAGTTGTGCCACTTCTAGTGAATTTTCACCAGATATAGTGAATTTTGGTCCGTTCTAGTGACCTAGTGAATTTTTTCAACGATCTAGTGAATTTTTGTAGAATGTGAAAATACCTGAAAGTAGACTTACCACTTGAGTGAAGACCTTTTTTTTTGGAGATGACCAAGAAAATTAAGCGAAACTGTGGGTCGCTGGAGTGAAGACCTTTTTTCTTTTTTTGAGATCACCTAAAAATTTCACAAAATTCTAGTGAATTTTGGAGAGTAGCTTGTGGCAGCATTGGTGTGAAGGGGCGTAAACTGTTCAAAAAATCTGAAACTTGAAATGTAGTGTTATTTTTCTTAGATCTAGTGATATTTTTTGGTAATTCTAGTGAATTTTGAAAAGTTGCTTGTGGCAGCATTGTAAATTATACTCTTGGCTTGGACAACGTTGTGAAGCTGATGTCCGGTTTCCAGCAGTTAAATTACAGTTATCAGAAAAATAACCTTCCTGGATCAGAATCAGAATCCATAGCCTGCCATCCATATATAAGGCTACCTGTGCATAATCCTTCCACAAACGCAGAAATCACAGTAAGACATTTTTGTGCAAATGGCATTTTAGAGAAATGTGCAGAAGTTTTGAAGCAAGTCTTTGCCATGAATTATAAAAAGTTACATCTAATCAAAAACAAAAAATCACATGAGGTTGAATTTCACCTTTCTGATTTTTTTTTCAAAATCAAAACTCGTTTTTATATGTTAGAAATAGATCTTATAAAAGGAAAGCTAGATGCATTGCTGTTATTCAGCGAAAATATCAGCATCAAATGTAGCGAATATGCTAGCGGGCAAATTTTCAAGCCTACCTGCAGTTTATATTTTCAGGAAGAGCCATTATTAGCATCATTTTCTTTTAATGCGTCAGTGACTGTTGCAAGCTACGTAAATGTAACACAGCAGCTATTTTAGAATTGGTGGGCTTACTAAGATAACTGATGAGAGGTGATGATATTGTTGTAATAGCAACTGTTTTTCTAACAAGCTATCAGAAGAGAAATGTGATGTAACAACTCTTAAAGTTGTTCGTTTATTTTTTAACAGCTTTTGAAAATTTTTTTAGATTAGTCAAGCTTTTACGCTACCAGATGACTGACTTAAAAGAGTTTTGGTCCAGATTTTTTACCCCAAACATGAAATTGCTCAACCAAACACTTGTATTACATCTCTCAACGTAGATGTCATTCCAATAATCTGCAACTCGTTTTGTCGACGTACTGCTCTTGAAATAATGAGATCCACTGAAAACGGTGGCGAGGATTTTGCTCTGCTCTATTCTCTAAGTTCAAAATTCACAGCTGTATGATCAAATTATAAGTACAGTAACTTCCTGAAGACTGAAGTTAATAGCTGGCTTTGCAAGTAGTATAAAATGCGCCAAAACACGCCATTTGCGGCGTGCGGCGTGGCGGCGTTGCGGCGTCTCCCCCAAGTGCGGCGTTCTCCAAATGCGGCGTCCCCTAAACGCAATGTTATCTAAACGCAGCTTTGTCTAAATGCGGCGTTAGTCTTAGCTCTAACCCTAGCTAGTTGTTTGAAACTTGGTCTTACCTGAGTATCGAACCACCGCAGGTGGTTTGCCTGGGGGTTGGTTCAAGTCTAAAGACTCTTAGTGTCTTGCTTGAGTTCCGAACCACCGAAGGTGGTTTGCCTAGCTTTGGTTAAGGTCTAACCCTAATCTTAACTCTAACCCTAGCTAGTTGTAAGAATCGAACCCAAAACTTAGTCTTGACCCGAGTCCCGAACCACCGCAGGTGCCTGGCTTCAAGTCTAAAGACCCTTAGTGTCTTACCTGAGTACCGAACCACCGCAGGTGGTTTGTTAAATCACCGCAGGTGCCTGGCTTCAAGTCTAAAGACCCTTAGTGTCTTACCTGAGTACCGAACCACCGCAGGTGGTTTGTTAAATCACCGCAGGTGTCTGGCTTCAAGTCTAAAGTTTGAAGAGTATCTTACCTGAGTACCGAACCACCGCAGGTGGTTTGTTAAATCACCGCAGGTGCCTGGCTTCAAAGTAGTCAGTTAAAAGTGGATAACCAGAGAAGTTGATTACTAAAAAGGTTATCTAGTTAACGCTATGAAGTCTATTTTTGTACGTTTGGGAATAAACTTCGCGTAACTTGAAACGATTCCTGTGGCGCTGAATTTTCGCTGCCGTGTCGAAATCGTGACAGCTGTTTACATGAGGTAATCTATCTAAGGTTTAGCTGTGAATCACTATCTTTTTTTGTTAATTTTTTCAACTTTTCGAATATGGAACGAGCATGGCGCAACAGAACTTGTACCGATATATTCTCTGCTATAAATATCTGGATAACACCCAGTGTACATCTGCATACTTTTTATGTAGCTAAAACGGTTTTCATAAAGATTGAGGTTTATTGTGCTGGAAAAAAGATGTCGACTCCGTCGAAGAATCCTGGCCACCGCTTGTTCCATTCCAAGGCATAAACATTAACATTGAGTGAAAAACAGTTTTCAATTTAGATTAAATCATACAAAGTAATGCCTTGAAAAGTGCTAGGGTCAACAAGAGCAAATTTGCAATAACACAAAAACAATTCTTTGGTTTTAGATTCTAAATTTTGCAAAGTGCAATCAGTAAGAAGAGCAAGACACCGAAATAAACGCAAATTATCTGAATACAATTTTCCATTCTTGTAATTTTTTTGTAATACATTTAATCCTGTAAAATAAGGTAAAATTACCCCGCAACCAATTGGATGTTCTTTTAGCTTATTTATAAAAAAAAGTAATATTGGAAACAACTTCAGCAACCAATGAACTGTTTGGTCGAGAAATACGTGTTTTTTCAAGCATATCCTGCTCAAACGCTTTGTTCAAAAACATTTCAAAATCCGAAAAATTACTGATAAGTAGGGGTTGATCTAAAATACGGTCTACACCATTAGACGCATGTCAATATCGAAAATTACCATCGGTACGATTGCATAGAATAAACCCAAAGCTAAAATTTATTTTAAATCAACGCGTTTGCTTGTATCCAAAAAGTTGTTTTTTAGAGAAAGAAGGTCATCGTTAATGTAAAAACAAAGATATCTTGCACACATCCTAGCTTTGAAAAAGTTTTTACGCTCTTCCAGCGATGATCAACCATGCTTCCAAAACTCTGAAAAAAGTCTGCTTCATCATCCCTAGCAAGTGTTTCCTCGTCTGTAGCATGTTCTTTGATGGTTTGTTTAAACTTTTTGTTAACTTGAGCATCTTTTTCTGAATCTTCAAATTGTTTTAAAGTGTCTTCTTTTGTCAACTCCAAACCACTATCTATTTCTCCTTTCTCAACAGCTTTGGCTTGAATAGATTCAGTGTATTTGTCTTCTTTGTTTTGGAAGCGGTTCCGTTTCTTTTTTTTTAGCTGTTTTTGTTCCATTTGACCCTTTTTTGTAACATATTTGTGACTTGTAAGCTTGAACTTTCTTGTAAAATGTTTGCCACAAGTTTCACTGACATATCTGTTTCCTGAATGAGCGAATTCGTTTACGACGTAGCAAGTTTGATCTTTCCGTATATTTCTTTGCGCAGCGATTACAAGCATAACCCATATTTTCCTCATGAAAAGTGACAGCCTTTTACGCAATCCAAAATCATTTTACCACTGTGCAAATTTTCAGGGATTTGTATCGGTTACTTTAACTTGATTGGTCGGTTTAGAGGGTGTGTAAGGCTGCTGTTGATTTGCTGTTTTGGAAATATACGTAATTTTTGACTGCGCAAAACTTATTGCTGATAAATTTAAGCTTAAAACGCCAAGCGTACTCTACTTTAATGAAACAAAGCTACAGCTACATTTTTGCGATAATGCGTAACTTAGTGCACTAAAATATGATAAATGCTACTATATTGAAGCTAGAAAATCTTTATTTGTGGTACTTCATGTAAAATTATGCAGGGTAAAAAGCTCCAACAAGTCTAAGCAAGTACGTGAGACCAAAAAAAGAAAGGTTCCTATACCCAACTGATAAGATTGAACTAGCGAATAGATAAAAACACCTGAAATTTACGTTTGAACTGACACGTCGCATCACAGCAAAAAATTGAAATCGAATTGCCAGCACTACAATCTGGTGCAAGTCTAACAGTACGTGCTTTGTTCAGCCTCAACCATTCGAATCATATTCTAGTTATTTTGATGAGAGACTTGTAATATTTCGAATACGAAGAATTTTTGTTCTTCAAAGAACATTTACGTTGGCAAACTCAGACATTGGTGTAAGAAATAAAAAGTTTATCCTCAAGTTAACTAATTTTTTAATTTGTGATACTTAATTGAAATTCGGCTTGGTTATTAATTTTATTTTTATTCGTTACATTTTATTTGTGCCAAAATACAATTTTAATAAAATGAGCAATAATTCAATTAAAACAGTACAATTGTAGCCAATTCAATAAAAAACAAACAATATTTTTACACAAATAGAAGCAGCAAAACGAATAACGTTATAACATGCATCAAGTCAAGGTAATATGGTCGGAGTTATCAATACTATGCACGGCTTTGAAACAATATGTTATATGCATGGTTTTGAAAAAAAAAAAGCAGTTATCAATGTTATGCATGGCTTTAAAGCATAATGTCTTGTACATAAAATGTAAAACCAAGATATACAGTAGACTAAAGAGAGGACGAAGCATTACATAATCGATTAAAAATACTCAACTATTAAATTTGAACTAACGCTTGAAATCACTACATAAATAGAGAATGAATCAAGAGCACTACCTAGCGGTGAGGGATAAAATCTTGCCTGTTTTTGCATAATTCGAATAATAAACAATGAACTTAAAATAGAAAGATAAACTCAAAATCCAAAACACACTACAGACCAGAAAGGAAGCAAATGAGTCCAAAGCACTACGTAAGAAATACATTTTACCTTACACTTAAGTTTGAACTAACATTCCAAGTCAAAATATAGAAAAAAAATCAATCAAGAGCACTATCTAGTGATGAGAGGTAAACTTCTAAACCTTGTTTGTTTTAGCTTCAACAAATCAAGACAATTCGAATACTAATGAAATATTGAGAAACGGTTTGGTCACAAGCTTTTGATTTTTGACTTGGTTGAGGATATGACGTCATATCTTTGACGCCAGTAAGGTTTATCTTTGTGTCCGTTTTTGTATCCACTTAAAACGCAAAAAGTGGGAGTTCAACAAAGATCATACAATTTTAGTCACCGTGAAAACGACGCAGTCCAAATTCAACCAATTTTAACCAATGATAAAAGCGGTATTCAGAATAAACAGACGATTTTCAATATTTTGATCAAATCACTCTGACATAAAGACAAAGTTTATAAAAAGTTAAAGTATCAAACGAGTTTTTTGGATTAGTTTTTGTTGTACATTATAAACAAATAAGAATTTTTAGTTAAAAGTTATCAAGTTTTTGATTTGTTTGTGTGAACCAGGCTCTACATCTGGCTATCCACACCAACGTAGAGCACTGCTTCTTGAGTTCTTATTGCAAGATCAGGCTGGGTCACCACACACAACGGGTAGACTACCTGGTCGCAATGAGAAATTAGCGTAAAGTGTCTTTCCCAAGGACACAACAGCGCATTATCAGTTCGAGCCAGGGGTCAGCAACCTTTCGAACACTAGCCCGACGCTCTACCACTGAGCTATTGCCGTTGCCTTATCGCAAATAATACGGCAAAAATCATTGTTAAAAAATTGTAATACTTCAATTATTTACACAAAACTGTAAGAATATTTCAAACTTGTAAGATTTTAAGTGAGTTTTCGGCTTTTTTAGATAAAATTTTTATTCAAGTCAAAGAAATTGAACTTTGAATCTCTTTTTTGATCAAACTATTCTTATGTAAACAAGAAACTTATAAAAATTTAAGATTTTAGACCAACACTTTTCATTGTTACGTTACAGTTTTTGCTCACGACAGAGAAATTACAAGGACTGAAGAGAATTTATTGAATTTGTTCCCATAAAAAAATAATATTAATTGATAAAAAACAAAATTTTAGAGAATCGTTAATTAATTGAGTCATATTCATTTTTTAGAATTACTTTTTCACAAATTTACCTCTATGTAAACACGATTACTCAAAAAACTCGCAAAATGTTGTTAAAAACAAATTGTATAACGTCGAAATATCTTTCAAATAAATTACCACAAACAAGAAAATCGTTACAATATTTAACAATTTAGAAAATATTTGATTCAAAGCACATGTTTCAGGTAAATTTATAACTGAGATTATGAAAAGAGGTTTAATTTTGAACGATTCTCCGTAATAACTATAAAAAATATTGGTTTCAAATAAGACTTCAAGGTAAATTTTTTGAAATGTTTTACAAGATTATCAACATGTTAAATATTCCAATAAAATATATGATGAGTGGAGTTTGAATTCAACCGATTCCAAAAAAGTCTTTGACAGCGTAGTTCAGAGTGAATATCATAACATAGTACTTGTCAAAAATTAAAGATTTAAGACCCTTCAGTCTGTTCCACCCGTAATCGTGATCATCAAGATGTCTTAAATTTAGCAAATTTTTGTTTTTTTAACTAAAACTCTTATTCAAATCAAGAAAATGCAAGTATTTGAATTCTTTGATTAAACATTTCTCATAAAAACATGAAAACAGTTAAAAATTTTACTATATTAGGTAAAAAGTAATAACCATATGAAGAAACCCAAGATTTCGATCAAATTATCGGCATACAACGAAAAAAAATTAATGGAAAGTTTAGATTTTAGGCAAGCTTTTCAATTATGTCTGTTAAAATTTAAACGTAGGACAAATAAAGCGTTAAGTTTTAAAATATTTTAATGAATTTATTCCTGTAAAACAAGATTAAGTAATAAAAAACTCAACTTTGTGTAGACGTTTAGATTAAAAATTCGTCAAACAGTATTCGTTTTAAGATTGAATTGTCACTTGAATAAAAAAATTGTAAGATTTTGATTTCTGCAAAAAAAAAAAACAAAACATTTTGACGCAAACAAGAAAATTGCAAAAACTGACGTCAATTTGAGACTTTAAGACAAGGTTCGATACCGAATAACACCAAAAAACTAGCAAAAGATCATGTTTTAACTCAAGATAGAGTGTAGTTGAATAAAATTTTACGGTATTTTAGTAAAAAGATCAGTGTAAAACTAAAAAATTGTTAAAAAATTTAAAATGTCAGGTAAACGTTTTAGTTTTGTAGTACAAAAAAGCTCATTTTTACTTAAACTTTCAATTTGAAATGACGAAATGTAAGATTTTTTACAAAATTATCGCTACGACCACAAAAACATCGAGGTTTATTGACTAAAATTAATAAACATTATCTATTTTGGTTAAATTTTATTGCTTTTTAGTAAAAAGATCAGTGTAAAACTAAAAAAAAAATTTAAAATGTTAGGTAAACGTTTTAGTTTCAAAGTACAAAAAAGATTATTTTTACTGGAACTTTCGATTTAAAATGACAAAACGTAACTTTTTTTACAAAATTATCGCTACGACAACAAAAAGAGTTGAAATTTATTGACTAAAATTAATAAACATTATCTATTTTGGTTAAATTTTGTGGCATTTTAGTAAAAAATCAGTGTAAAACTAAAAAATTGTTAAAAAATTTAAGATGTTGGGTAAATGTTTTTGTTTCAAAGGAGAAAAAACGATTATTTTTAATTAAAGTTTCAATTCAAAATGAAGAAATGCAAGATTTTGAATGTTTTTTGCAAAACTATGGCTACGAAAACAAAGAAGTTCAGACTTTTTTCATTAAAAATAATAAACATTATCTTTTTTTAACTAAGCGATTTACTAGACATTTTGATATTTTGGAACATTTTCTATCAAATTTAAGGTCTGAGAAAATTGCTTGGGTAAAAATTGTTAAAAATTACCGTTTTTTAAGGAAAACATGCAATTCAAAACAAATAAACCGAAAGAATTTAAGTTATTTTTTCACAAAAAGACTTGCTTTAAAACGTAGAAATCAGTAAAAAATTACTATGTTAAACAGATTTAATGCTATTTATGGTGAAAACTTCATTTAAGAAAAAGGAATCATACAATTTTAAGACAGCTTTGACAAAATTATTCTTCACAAATGCAAGAAAGTTAATCAAAGGTTACGATTTATTAGAATGTTTTTGTTTAAAGTAGAAAAAAATAGCTGCTTTTTACGTTAAAACAATTATACAAGTCTCAGAAACTTGAACTGAAACAATAACAACAATAATTAAATTAACTCTTCAGATTTTGCATATTTTTGTGTCTAACGTCTAAAATACCGATACTTTGAAACTTACAGAAGAATCTACATGTTGCTTTTTAATATCTTTGAACTTCGACTTTGTTTAACACGTTATCAAGTAAAAAATCAAATTTGAGCGACACATCCTTGCGGTCAAAACACATGATTTGCTCTAATATGTCCGTATTTTCCAAGCTATAGACGCTTGTTACTTGAAATTTCGTATCGTAAAATATGCAAGAAAAACCCATTCTCGCATTTCGTTGCATTTGAGTAGTATTTAAACGAGACTGCTGTTAGACGTTTGAGTTTCTGTGTCGCAATCATATAGTGGCGTAATTTTTTCCTAAGTCGAAACTACGCGACTGTACAATTTGAGGATTTATGAAATCTTTCACCGCTTTGATTCGAAAATGTTTAATTGGAAGCACTTATTTTAATAATAAGATTGGGTGTTTACCTTGTAAATAGCAGAATCTAAAGTCAAAAACACGCCGATTATAGGATTACAAAAAAAATTTTGAGAAGTTTTTGTTGAGTCATGATCAAATACACCCGGGACAAGACCGGAAGTTGTTTATAAAATTAATTCAATAATTTCATTTTAAATAAATTATTAATTTTAACAATTTTCAATTCAAAAAATTTAATTTAATTTAATAATTTTAACAATTTTCAATTTAAAAAATTTAATTTCAATAATTTTAATTTCAACAATTTTAATTTAATAATTTTCAGTTCAAGAAATTTAATTTCAATTTTTTAATTTAAATAATTTTAATTTATTAATTTTTAATTCAAAAAACTTAATTTCAATAGCTTTGAATTTAAAAAATTTAAATTTATTAATTTTATAAACAACTTCCGGTCTTGTCCCGGGTGTATTTGATCATGACTCAACAAAAACTTCTCAAAATTTTTTTTGTAATCCTATAATCGGCGTGTTTTTGACTTTAGATTCTGCTATTTACAAGGTAAACACCCAATCTTATTATTAAAATAAGTGCTTCCAATTAAACATTTTCGAATCAAAGCGGTGAAAGATTTCATAAATCCTCAAATTGTACAGTCGCGTAGTTTCGACTTAGGAAAAAATTACGCCACTATATGATTGCGACACAGAAACTCAAACGTCTAACAGCAGTCTCGTTTAAATACTACTCAAATGCAACGAAATGCGAGAATGGGTTTTTCTTGCATATTTTACGATACGAAATTTCAAGTAACAAGCGTCTATAGCTTGGAAAATACGGACATATTAGAGCAAATCATGTGTTTTGACCGCAAGGATGTGTCGCTCAAATTTGATTTTTTACTTGATAACGTGTTAAACAAAGTCGAAGTTCAAAGATATTAAAAAGCAACATGTAGATTCTTCTGTAAGTTTCAAAGTATCGGTATTTTAGACGTTAGACACAAAAATATGCAAAATCTGAAGAGTTAATTTAATTATTGTTGTTATTGTTTCAGTTCAAGTTTCTGAGACTTGTATAATTGTTTTAACGTAAAAAGCAGCTATTTTTTTCTACTTTAAACAAAAACATTCTAATAAATCGTAACCTTTGATTAACTTTCTTGCATTTGTGAAGAATAATTTTGTCAAAGCTGTCTTAAAATTGTATGATTCCTTTTTCTTAAATGAAGTTTTCACCATAAATAGCATTAAATCTGTTTAACATAGTAATTTTTTACTGATTTCTACGTTTTAAAGCAAGTCTTTTTGTGAAAAAATAACTTAAATTCTTTCGGTTTATTTGTTTTGAATTGCATGTTTTCCTTAAAAAACGGTAATTTTTAACAATTTTTACCCAAGCAATTTTCTCAGACCTTAAATTTGATAGAAAATGTTCCAAAATATCAAAATGTCTAGTAAATCGCTTAGTTAAAAAAAGATAATGTTTATTATTTTTAATGAAAAAAGTCTGAACTTCTTTGTTTTCGTAGCCATAGTTTTGCAAAAAACATTCAAAATCTTGCATTTCTTCATTTTGAATTGAAACTTTAATTAAAAATAATCGTTTTTTCTCCTTTGAAACAAAAACATTTACCCAACATCTTAAATTTTTTAACAATTTTTTAGTTTTACACTGATTTTTTACTAAAATGCCACAAAATTTAACCAAAATAGATAATGTTTATTAATTTTAGTCAATAAATTTCAACTCTTTTTGTTGTCGTAGCGATAATTTTGTAAAAAAAGTTACGTTTTGTCATTTTAAATCGAAAGTTCCAGTAAAAATAATCTTTTTTGTACTTTGAAACTAAAACGTTTACCTAACATTTTAAATTTTTTTTTTAGTTTTACACTGATCTTTTTACTAAAAAGCAATAAAATTTAACCAAAATAGATAATGTTTATTAATTTTAGTCAATAAACCTCGATGTTTTTGTGGTCGTAGCGATAATTTTGTAAAAAATCTTACATTTCGTCATTTCAAATTGAAAGTTTAAGTAAAAATGAGCTTTTTTGTACTACAAAACTAAAACGTTTACCTGACATTTTAAATTTTTTAACAATTTTTTAGTTTTACACTGATCTTTTTACTAAAATACCGTAAAATTTTATTCAACTACACTCTATCTTGAGTTAAAACATGATCTTTTGCTAGTTTTTTGGTGTTATTCGGTATCGAACCTTGTCTTAAAGTCTCAAATTGACGTCAGTTTTTGCAATTTTCTTGTTTGCGTCAAAATGTTTTGTTTTTTTTTTTTGCAGAAATCAAAATCTTACAATTTTTTTATTCAAGTGACAATTCAATCTTAAAACGAATACTGTTTGACGAATTTTTAATCTAAACGTCTACACAAAGTTGAGTTTTTTATTACTTAATCTTGTTTTACAGGAATAAATTCATTAAAATATTTTAAAACTTAACGCTTTATTTGTCCTACGTTTAAATTTTAACAGACATAATTGAAAAGCTTGCCTAAAATCTAAACTTTCCATTAATTTTTTTTCATTGTATGCCGATAATTTGATCGAAATCTTGGGTTTCTTCATATGGTTATTACTTTTTACCTAATATAGTAAAATTTTTAACTGTTTTCATGTTTTTATGAGAAATGTTTAATCAAAGAATTCAAATACTTGCATTTTCTTGATTTGAATAAGAGTTTTAGTTAAAAAAACAAAAATTTGCTAAATTTAAGACATCTTGATGATCACGATTACGGGTGGAACAGACTGAAGGGTCTTAAATCTTTAATTTTTGACAAGTACTATGTTATGATATTCACTCTGAACTACGCTGTCAAAGACTTTTTTGGAATCGGTTGAATTCAAACTCCACTCATCATATATTTTATTGGAATATTTAACATGTTGATAATCTTGTAAAACATTTCAAAAAATTTACCTTGAAGTCTTATTTGAAACCAATATTTTTTATAGTTATTACGGAGAATCGTTCAAAATTAAACCTCTTTTCATAATCTCAGTTATAAATTTACCTGAAACATGTGCTTTGAATCAAATATTTTCTAAATTGTTAAATATTGTAACGATTTTCTTGTTTGTGGTAATTTATTTGAAAGATATTTCGACGTTATACAATTTGTTTTTAACAACATTTTGCGAGTTTTTTGAGTAATCGTGTTTACATAGAGGTAAATTTGTGAAAAAGTAATTCTAAAAAATGAATATGACTCAATTAATTAACGATTCTCTAAAATTTTGTTTTTTATCAATTAATATTATTTTTTTATGGGAACAAATTCAATAAATTCTCTTCAGTCCTTGTAATTTCTCTGTCGTGAGCAAAAACTGTAACGTAACAATGAAAAGTGTTGGTCTAAAATCTTAAATTTTTATAAGTTTCTTGTTTACATAAGAATAGTTTGATCAAAAAAGAGATTCAAAGTTCAATTTCTTTGACTTGAATAAAAATTTTATCTAAAAAAGCCGAAAACTCACTTAAAATCTTACAAGTTTGAAATATTCTTACAGTTTTGTGTAAATAATTGAAGTATTACAATTTTTTAACAATGATTTTTGCCGTATTATTTGCGATAAGGCAACGGCAATAGCTCAGTGGTAGAGCGTCGGGCTAGTGTTCGAAAGGTTGCTGACCCCTGGCTCGAACTGATAATGCGCTGTTGTGTCCTTGGGAAAGACACTTTACGCTAATTTCTCATTGCGACCAGGTAGTCTACCCGTTGTGTGTGGTGACCCAGCCTGATCTTGCAATAAGAACTCAAGAAGCAGTGCTCTACGTTGGTGTGGATAGCCAGATGTAGAGCCTGGTTCACACAAACAAATCAAAAACTTGATAACTTTTAACTAAAAATTCTTATTTGTTTATAATGTACAACAAAAACTAATCCAAAAAACTCGTTTGATACTTTAACTTTTTATAAACTTTGTCTTTATGTCAGAGTGATTTGATCAAAATATTGAAAATCGTCTGTTTATTCTGAATACCGCTTTTATCATTGGTTAAAATTGGTTGAATTTGGACTGCGTCGTTTTCACGGTGACTAAAATTGTATGATCTTTGTTGAACTCCCACTTTTTGCGTTTTAAGTGGATACAAAAACGGACACAAAGATAAACCTTACTGGCGTCAAAGATATGACGTCATATCCTCAACCAAGTCAAAAATCAAAAGCTTGTGACCAAACCGTTTCTCAATATTTCATTAGTATTCGAATTGTCTTGATTTGTTGAAGCTAAAACAAACAAGGTTTAGAAGTTTACCTCTCATCACTAGATAGTGCTCTTGATTGATTTTTTTTCTATATTTTGACTTGGAATGTTAGTTCAAACTTAAGTGTAAGGTAAAATGTATTTCTTACGTAGTGCTTTGGACTCATTTGCTTCCTTTCTGGTCTGTAGTGTGTTTTGGATTTTGAGTTTATCTTTCTATTTTAAGTTCATTGTTTATTATTCGAATTATGCAAAAACAGGCAAGATTTTATCCCTCACCGCTAGGTAGTGCTCTTGATTCATTCTCTATTTATGTAGTGATTTCAAGCGTTAGTTCAAATTTAATAGTTGAGTATTTTAATCGATTATGTAATGCTTCGTCCTCTCTTTAGTCTACTGTATATCTTGGTTTTACATTTTATGTACAAGACATTATGCTTTAAAGCCATGCATAACATTGATAACTGCTTTTTTTTTTTCAAAACCATGCATATAACATATTGTTTCAAAGCCGTGCATAGTATTGATAACTCCGACCATATTACCTTGACTTGATGCATGTTATAACGTTATTCGTTTTGCTGCTTCTATTTGTGTAAAAATATTGTTTGTTTTTTATTGAATTGGCTACAATTGTACTGTTTTAATTGAATTATTGCTCATTTTATTAAAATTGTATTTTGGCACAAATAAAATGTAACGAATAAAAATAAAATTAATAACCAAGCCGAATTTCAATTAAGTATCACAAATTAAAAAATTAGTTAACTTGAGGATAAACTTTTTATTTCTTACACCAATGTCTGAGTTTGCC